>OX377206.1:45334747-45438434 GCA_947396885.1 Heligmosomoides polygyrus polygyrus
TTGACTGCGATTAACTTGTGAAGTGAGCACGTCTCTATGATGCGTTGTCATTGATGTAGTGAATGTTTTGTTTAATGGAGCATTCTCATTTATCTTACATTTTGGCGAAACTACCTATAGTCCGAGCTGAAAACATGGGGAATATTGTGCGAAAGAGACTTCTCCTGTTGGGCAGAGCTGAGTAAGGCTAAGGTGAGGAATGCGACACTCTTTGTCGCTAGTCAACGTCTGGATCGAAGAAAACAGCTAACCAGTTTCGGGTTTTTTCGTCGTTCTTCCACTTGGTGTAGGGATCCTGGAACAACCAAGGCGGGGTATAAGGCGGGTGTTGGTACATTTAACGACTGGTTTGTTCAAAGGCTGTTTTCTTGTTTGGTTGGTTTGCGAGCCAGGGTTTTGCATTTTTTGCTTCAAAGCCTACTTACTTAGTACTTAGTTCCTCCCGTGCTGTTGAGAGCATAGGGCGACGAACTCTTTCCACCGCTGCCTGTCTCGGGCTATTTCTTCACACTCCTGCCTAGAAATATTCATAACTTCCAGGTCATTCAAAAACGTGCGACGACACGTGTTTTTTGGGCGGCCTCTGGTTCGCTTTCCTGGCGGTGTCCATTGCATGGCTGATCTTGGCAGGCGGTGCGCCGGCATTCGAAGAATGTGTCCGGCCAGGCGGAGTCGGCGTTGCACAACGGTTTCGTAAAGGTTGCTCGAGCGGCAGCGTTGTAGTACTTCTTCGTTCGTCAAGCGGTCCGTATAGCGTATCCTCATTATTTGTCGTAGACATTTGCAGTGGAACGCGTTGATCCGTCTGATGATGCTAGCTGACATCTTCCATGTTTCGCTAGCGTACACTGCAGTGGGGACGACTATCGAAGAATACAAACGCAGCTTGACGTTATTTGAAATTGAAGACGACGTCCACAGTGGCTTAAGCCTCCGGAACACTGCCGTTGCTTTCGCAATCCTGCATCGAACGTCAGCTTCAGCATCTCCGTCACTTGTGATCATGCTTCCCAAGTAGGTGAAGTTATCCACTACTTCCAAGCGATCCGATCCTACGTAGATGCCGTCTCCAAAGGTAATATTTCCTGCGTGCATGACCTTTGATTTTTCGGGACTAATTCAGAGGCCGATTTCGCTTGCTTCCTGGCTAAGGCATTCCGTGCTTCTTTGAAGAGTATCGTTGTCCTCAGCGAATATGGCAATGTCGTCGGCAAAGTCCAGGTCCATAAGGCGACCGCTAGACCAAGGGATACCCCCTTGTACTTCGGCTGTCGTTCTTCTCAGTACGTAGTCGAGTGCGATGTTGAAGAGCAGCGGCGAGAGAACACATCCCTGTCTGACTCCTGTGGTGACTTCGAAGAATCTTGTATTTCCGAGAGTTGTCTTTACGCAGCACGAGGAGTTGTGGTATAGACTTCTAAACACCTTGACGAATGTCGCAGGGACTCCATAGAGACTGAGTATTTCCCATAGCGACTCACGGTGGACACTGTCAAATGCTTTCTTGAAATCGACGAAGTTTATGAAGAGCGGGTAGCGATACTCCAGGCACTGCATCGATGATGTTGCGTAGCGTAAAGATCTGGTCGCAACACGATCTTCCGTTTCTGAATCCAGCTTGCTCCTCCCGCAGTCGATCATCAATTGCATCTCAAAGCCTTCTTAACAATACGGTGCAGAATACTTTGCCTGGCACTGACAACAGGGTGATACCTCTCCAGTTTCCGCAATCCGATAAGCTTCCTTTCTTCGGCAGTTTGACTACTAAGCCTTTTTTCCAATCCTCTGGCACTTCATGTTGATGCCAGCAGCTATTGAAGAGTGTCGTCAATTGTTCCGCTAGCGGTGCGGCTCCAGCTTTTAACATCTCCGCTGCAATTTCGTCGAGGCCAGGGGCTTTTCCGTTTTTGAGACCTCGCATTGCTGTCTTTGTTTCCTCTACCGTTATGTAGCCGGTATTGACGTTTAGCTCTCCCAGGGCGTTTTCATCATCAAACGTAGACGTTGCGGAAGGCTGGGGCTGGTTGTACACTTCACGGAAGTGTTCAAACCATCTTTCGTTTTGTTCAGCTTCGCTGACAAGTAGTCTGCCACTTTTGTCCTTTATAGGAACGCATGTGTTGGGCCTTGTTCCCGTCAGCTCCGATACAATTCGATACAGTGTTCTGGAATCACCACGACTAGCCGCTGTTTGTGCCTCCGTTTCCTTCTGAGTCGCGGCAACATGACGCTTTTACCTGTCATCGAGTTCCGAATAAATTTCGCCCGCTTCCCTTGACTCGTCAGGCGTCTTGGCGCATTCTTTTCTTTGCTTGGTTCGTTTCCTCTCATCTATCAGCTTCCAGGTTTCTTCGCGAATCCACTGCTCCTTTCGCTTGCCTCGTTTGCGTCCGATGGTTGCTTCAGCACTTCCACATAGCGCGGTCTTGACGGCTTCCCAGTGTTCGTCAATGCTTTCGCATTTGTCAAGCATACTGAAACGGTTTCGTAGTTCAACGCGGTAGTTCCTCGCGGTTGTATGGTTCTTGAACTTTTCGACGTCATATGGTCGTCTGACAACCGGCCTTTTTTGCAGCTTCAGCTTCAGCTTCAACGTAGCCCGAACAAGATAGTGGTCTGTGCCTACATCCGCACCTCTGTACACACGTGCATCGTTGACTGACGTCCTCTATTTGCGGCTGATGCAGATGTGGTCAATTTCGTTTGCCGTCGTGCCGTTTGGCGGTCTCCAAGTTTTCTTGTGGATGCCGCGGTGGAAGGAGAACGTATTCGCGATGCATAGATCGTTGAAATCGCAGAATGACATGAGCCTTTCTCCGTTGTTGCTTAGGCGGTCCGACGATGCGAACGCTCCGACAGATTTTTCCATGCCTTTTCGATCGCCTCCCACCTGCGCGTTGAAGTCGCCTAGAACAAGCTTGAGGCCCCGTCGTGGCATTTCGTCAATGACATCTTGTAGACGTTCATAGAAATCGTCCTTCTCGTCGTCGGTTGCGTCTTCCGTTGGAGCGTACGCCTGTATCATTGCGACTCTGGTATGTCTCGTTCGAAGGCGCGCAGTGATGATTCTGTCGTTTACTGGCTTTCAACTAACGAGAGAATTTGAAGCTCGTTTGCTAAGGACGATTCTTACTCCTTTTTCATGCCTCCTTTCTGGACCAGAGAACAGGATAGTTTTGCCATCACTAATCAAGCGTCCACTTCCGGTCCATCGGACCTCACTGATTCCGAGAATGTCTAGGCCGTAAATATCGAATTCCTGGAGGAGTTGGGCGAGACGCCCAGTTTGGTGAAGCGTGCGTATGTTCCAGGTACCAATACGCGTGATGTTCTTCGGAGAGAAAACCGAGTCCAGTATCAGGTCTCCCGTCACAAAGCTCGGCTTCGATTTTCCCTTTTCAGCAGTATCCATATAGTCCATCGTTTCTGTAGCATAATGGTTTTTTTACGGGGACGGGTTGCTGGCCCGTCGCCCAACCCTCCTCCTTTTTCGTCCAGGCTTGGGACCGGCAAAGGCGGAGTTTCAAAGCCCATGTGATGTAATTATAAAGTAGGAGGAGTTCCCTTTGCTTGATGATAAGGGAACGACGTCGTCGCTCGGTTTCATGCTCAGCGCTGTATGTAATTGATATCCAAGTGTGTAATTAGTGAATACTACTTCCATAAACGGATGTTATGTAATGTAAAGATGACATCGCACTTTAAGAGTTGTATTTGTACCATAGTGGTACTTGGAAAATGTATTAATCGCTGCCAATTCTTGCTGCTGTCGGTTTTGGTGCACTGTTGCAGTAATTGCGCTCTAATGCTAATTTGCGGGTACCTAGATGCGCAGGGGTGACTTGAATTACGGCGTGGCGTGGATGAGACGCCGTTGCATTTGTTATTCGTTTATTTGCGCTTGGTGTAGTTGTTTCTTTATCTTTTCTGAATCGCTTGTCGTTTTGTGCGTCGATTTTTTGCGAAATGTAGTGTTTAGTCTGAGAAGTATGTCGCGTCCCACCATCTATTCGATCGACCGTTCCGATTGCGTCGATAGGTGCAATGAGCGGGTCAACGGAGAAAATGCCCGAAATAGGGAGGAATGCCCGCAACCAGGGGAGAAAATGCCCGCGACCAGCAGTCTATTTCCGCAACGTTTCATTCGTATCAAAGCTCTAATAAGAAGTTGATCGCAAAATTTCATGTTCGAAAAACACTCTATATTTCGAGAAGGTGCCTTGAAAGATTTTTGGCGAGGTGCTACACCGTAGGTTCTGGTCATTTTAATAAGGTTTTTGGTAAAACCTATGTTGCAACTAACCATTCAGATATTTAAATCCTTTATTCAGATATGTGGAAGTATCAGAATAACAGCAATAAAGCGAATCAAAATACAGGGTGAACCAAAATAGCGTGGACAAGATTTTTTTAACCATAATTATAAAACAACCAACAGTTCGAGAAAACGACGACTAAATTACAACAACACAAATACTAGGGCACATTATGTTCAAGTGGCTTTAAAGTGGCCTCTCTTGGAGCGGATGCAGAGGGCCAAACGTTTCGCGAATTTTTCGGCCATGGGCCGCAGGTCATCAGGAGACAACCACTCCCACTACTGGCACAAGGATTCCTTCAGAGAATCGAGACTACAGTGGCGTTTAACGCCGACCATAGCCTCTAAAATGCCCACACACTGTGGTTCATCGGTTTTAAATCCGGAGAATACGACGGCGATTCTGAAGGCGTGATGAAGTCGGGAAATTGGCCCTTCATCACGCCTTCCCGCTCTTGGCACTATGTGCGGATGCAGAGTGCTGACGGAACGTCCAATTGGCATTACCGAATTGCTGGTGGGCCAGCAAGAACTACGGACTCAAGAAGTCTCGCGGGTACACATTTTCGTCGATTTTCGTTCCTTCATCCACGAAAACCAGGGGTCTTGCCGCTAGCGCAGATTCCGCCCCAAACCATGACAGATTGTGGGTTTTGGGCGATAGTAGAGGTGCTTGGAGCCTCTGTAGACCACATCCTACCATTTTGGCGATTGTGCGGCTGCTCCACTGTGAACAGCTTCTCATCCGTGAACAGAATATATTCCCAGGTGCGACCTGCGGCTCATCGTCGAAGAATTCGCGAGACGTCTGGCCCTCTGCCTCTGGTCTAAGGGAGGCCACTACGAAACCACTTGAACACGACGTACCCTAATGCTTGTATTGTTGTAATTTAGTTGACATTTTCTCGAATTGTTGGTTGTTTTATAATTATGTCGACAAAGTCTTGTCCACGTTATTTTGGTTCGCCCTGTAGAAGTCCTATACTGAGAAAAACAATAAAAAGAGCACAACAATTAATTACGATACCAACGGTGTATCAGACGAGAATCACTTGAAAAGCAATGAATGTTAAAAGATCTATGTTCAAATCCTGTTTTATTAAAGAAGGAAATGATTGGTCAAAAATGAAGACTTCATCAGAAAGACTCAGTAAAACCTCAGTAAAACCTAAAAACAATTTGTAAATAAATTCCTAAATAAGTTCTGTCATTTTTTCTTTTTCTACTTCTCATGACTTTGAAGTGCATGTACCTTACTGTTCACTCCATGTGGCGTTCACGTGGCTTAAAAACAAACTCAAAAATTGAGGTGGCCTACAGTTTCGCAGCTCAATGCTTCGAAAAGTAATTCTAAGTTACCAGGTTTCGTTGACGTGCTTGTTTTCTAGTTGCTAGAAATTGAGATCTGGGTGAAAATGCTCCTTTCGCTCCTTTCAGTGTTTTCAAGTGTTCTTTTTACACCGTAGGTACTAATTTAACCGTTGAGCATGCCTGTTATAACGAGAACCTTTCCTCACATTCTCCAAAGCTTTTCTATCACGGTAAGGCCATTAAGTCTGATAGGCAATCCAAATGATGGTGCCACAGTTTCAGCTTACACGCCTACAATTTCTCATGCCGTTCACTCCACGGCATGAGAAAAATACCGTATCCATGTCCGCGTGATTACCATGTGTTTTGTTGTAGTGGTTGTTGTAGTGGACCCTGTCGAAAACCGTTCATCGTTCATGGCCGCAGATATTTTCTCCCTTGGCTGTGGACATTTCTTTCCCTGGCTGCTGGCATTTTCTCCCCTGATCGCGGGCATTTTCTCCCTTGGTTGGGGGCATTTTCTCGAACCGAAACAGACGCGGCGCGGATCGGGCATTTTCTCTCGTAATCCAGTGAGCCGGGGGTTTGCTGTGAAGTTGACTTTGTGCCAACTTGTTATTGCGACGATGGTCGCATAGGAGGTACTTGTGATGTGCCCCGCTCATTGTACCATCGCCCGTTTCTGTAGGAAGCGTTTTGTGGATCGTTTTTGGTGAAAATTACTGTATCCGTTATAATAGTATTGAGCGAAGGCGAGAAAAATTTACAGATTGTGTTTCAGGTCTTATATTGGTGTGACGTGCGCTGTTCTTAGATCGATGCTGGTAAAGAGGATTCATAGAAGGCGCATGGGTAAGTATATAAAAAAATTCGTAATAAAATTGTTTAAAAATTATTTAAATGTATAATATGATTTAAATGATAACTATACTATGCTTCTTCAGAGTTGACGCAGCCGATGGCACCGCTCAAGATCTTGTCGGACGCCGTGAGGTCCGAGTCGCTGTCGCTTGAGGATTGCGCAGCGCCTCCGGGCCTGACCACGGATCTCCCTCGATAGAGAGCCTTCGGGCTCTCTTGTTAAGAGGGATCTCGGGCCGCTTGTCGCAGGGCCACGTGGCGCGTCCCCGGGTGGTGGATAGGGGAATTAAACGCGAACCAAATGCGACCGTGTACTGCCCAGAGACGCAGGTGGGATGCAGGGGATGGACTCCTTGCTCCTACTATGTCGGTCGACGCGTTCCTTGTGCGTGGGAGCGGCATGTTCGTACACAGTGTGCGCGGATGTGTCCGTGACTGTGCGGATTGTAACTGTGTCGGCTCGGCCAAAAGCTTGCACTCGGTAGACTGGGAGTACATCGTAAGGCGATTCGAGGCCGCCTCAAAAGTCTCGCCCCGTCCCTTCAGGCAGTCTGGCTGGCTGCCCGGAGTTCTTCGCCCGCACGACAGAGCCCGACTAGCTACCCGTGTGTACTCAAGTCAAAAACAGCAGCACTAAAGGGCCTCATCCCCCTGACCCCGGAAAAGCCCCCATTTCTGCAGCGATGGGAAGGACGAGTACGGAGAGGCTGCTAAAATCTCAGGGCCTAACCAGGCTTCGCAAATTGAAAAGGACTAGGATGACTACCTGTACTTACAACGCCCGCACGCTTGCATCGAAAGCATCCGTCGAGGACCTGATGATGCAAGCCAGGAAGATCAAGTACGACGTCATCGGACTGACCGAGACGAGAAGACACCACCCCCTACACGCCGACTACGACTCCGGAGAAGAATTGTTCCTCGGAACATGCGACAGCAGGGGAGTAGGCGGCGTTGGTGTCCTCATCAACATGCACTTGGCCATGAACATCGATTCGTACGAGTCTCTGACAAGCCGAATCGGACGCCTGCGACTGAAGCGATGTGGTTCCGTGCCAGCTTTGACTGTGTTCGTCGCGTATGCCCCAACATCCGACTATGACGACGAAGAGGTCGAAGCCTTCTACGTGGAGCTGGAGAAGTTCTATAAGGAAGATCACACCTTCTACAAGGTGATCGTTCGCGACTTCAACGCCAAGATCGGACCGCGAAGGTCGCCGGAAGAACTTCACATCGGAACCCACGGTTTGGAGGGGAACGAGCAAGGTAAAAGGCTGTTTGAATTTATGTCGACCAAGACCATCCATGGAAACTCGCAGTTCCAGAAGCCTCCCTCCCTACGATGGACCTGGGAATCTCCCGGTGGCCAGTTCCACAACGAGATCGACCACATCATCTTCAACCGCAAGTATTGCCTGACCGACGTCTCCGTTGTACCCAAGTTCTACACGGGATCGGACTACCGCCTCCTTCGCGCAAGTTTCCGCTTTTCGCGTCAAGGAGAGAAGGCCGCGAAGTTCAAGAAGAGGAGTCCCAGAACGACCATCAACTGGGACCTCTACACCTCTCTTGCCGGCCTTTGGGAAGATGCCGCCATGGACAACGTCGACGAGGAATACGACCGCTTTGTGCACTATCTCCACGATAGTGCTAAGGGAGCCGAGAGCTTGAAGACCACCAAGAGACGTCTGTCTCCGGAAACTCTCGAGCTGATACGCCAGCGTGGAGCAGCACGAGCGTCAGACAACTACCAACTGACTTCCGAGCTTGCGAAGCTATGCAGAGAGGCGACAAAGGAGGATCTTAAGGAGAGAAGGGCGGAAGTGTTGGCCGAAGCTGCAGAGGCAGGGTTGAGCATCCGCAATGCCCGCCGGAACTTTGCCTACTCCAAGGCCAAGATGACAGCTCTCCGACGTCCTGACGGAACCGTCACCTCTTCCAGAAGGACCATGGAGAAGGTCATCCACGACTTCTTCTCCGATCTCTTCGATAGCCACGTCCACCTGCCCCCATGCCATCTTCCGCAGGATGGATACGTCGTCCCCTCTGTTCTCCCTTCCGAGATCCGACACGCCATCTCGTCGGTGAAGAAATGCACAGCGCCCGGTCCCGACAGGATCAGACCCGAACACCTGAAGAACCTCCCGCCAGCGCTCATCAACACCCTGGCGCGGCTCTTCACACGTTACCTGTCGGAGTGCAAGGTTCCATCTCAGTGGAAGACCAGCAGAACCGTCTTGCTGTACAAGAAGGAAGACGTGCCGACATTGACAACTATCGCCCGATCTACCTGCTGTCCGTAGTCTACAAGCTGTTCACTAGAGTTATCCTGAATAGGATTAGCAGAACGCTGGACGAAGGACAGCCATGCGAGCAAGCAGGATTTCGGAGAGGATTCAGCACGATCGACCACATACACACCATTACGAAGCTCATCGAAGTGTCGCGAGAGTACAAGCTGCCGCTGTGCCTTACGTTCATCGACCTGAAGAAGGCATTCGACTCTGTCGAAACTGAAGTGGTCATCGAAGCCATGCTCGCTCAGGGTGTTCCTACTCAGTACATCAGAGTCCATCGAGAGCTGTACAGTGGATTCACGACCAAGATCTCACCTTTAACGACGTCGTCGTCGACGTGAAGAGAGGGGTTCGGCAAGGAGGTACCATATCCCCGAAGCTCTTCAGCGCCACTCTCGAAAACGTCATGCGCGAACTAGAATGGGAAGACGTGGGAGTGAAGGTCGACGGCCGGCAACTACATCATCTTCGCTTCGCTGACCACATCGTGCTCATAACACCGAGCATCAGCCAGGCGGAGCGAATGCTGGCCGACTTCGATCGTGTATGTGGGAACGTTGGACTGCAGCTGAATCTTACGAAGACGATGTTCATGAGGAACGGATGGGTTTCTGATGCCCCATTCTCGCTCAACGGAACGAACATCTCCGAATGCTCCAGCTATGTGTATCTGGGTTGCGAAGTCAACATGGCCAACGACCTAGCACCAGAGCTGAGCAGGAGGAAAAGAGCGGCTTGGGGAGCTTTCAAGAGAAAGTCGAAGAAGTCGCGAAGAAGACGAAGAACGTCCGGCTTCGTACCCATCTATTCGACTCCGCTGTTCTTCCTGCCCTAACATACGCCTCAGAGGCCTGGGCTATACGAAAGCAGAATGAACACGCGATCAGCGTCGCGCAGCGTGGAATCGAGAGGACGATGCTCGGAGTGACACGACTCATGCAAGTGAGAGAAGGCCTCCGGAGTTCCCAGCTTCGCCGACGCTCGAAGATCAGAGACGCTGTCGCGTGATCCAAGTTGTCGAAAATTAGGTGGGCCGGCCAATGCGCTTCGCAGACAACCGCTGGACGAGAGCCATCACCGACTGGATTCCGCGGGATGTCAAAAGAACACCAGGACGCTCACCAACGCGTTGGTCGGCCTTCTTCGTGAAAGCGCTGAACGACCGCTTTGACGCTCTTCGTGTCCCTCGAGCGAGGAGGATCCACTGGAGCACTCTGGCACGGACAGCGACGAATGGAGACGCTGCTGGCGCCCGCTCGAGCAAGTCGATGATCAACGGGACGACAGGTGATACAGGTGACAGGTGATACTTCTGAATGATAATTACCTGTTACATTACCTAACATATATACAGGGTAGTCTCTTTTTTCTGATTCTTTCTGCTAGTTGCTATAGTGACGTGGTGTACACGCTTAATAAAGTGATTACTTCCTTAGTGTTGTGAAATGACTAAAAAATGATGTATTCCTGATGCTTAACGTTTTGTACGGTGTCATTTCTTAATCAATTGCAGAATTATGCAGTTTTAGTCTGGAGCCGAGTTAGCCTAGTGGTTAGTAGTGTAGTTTCATGCACAAACGGTCACAGGTTCGACTCTCGGCTCCGGCACGCCATGCCCTGCAAAAATTGCAAAAATGGCAACGGTTCCAGCGTCAGGCCCAGGTTGACAGGCCGGCTGATGGAGAAACCTCGTCACAAAACCATGATCACAAGTCGCAATAGAATAAGTGTAAAGGCTAGGACGTCACCAGGAAGTGGCGCACAGAACCTCCGCCCAAGTTCTGTGGTCAGTATGCGAGGGCTACCGAGGGCCGAACGACCTCGGCTAAAGAAGCTAGTTCGACGGGGGACTCTGCATGTGGGAACGCTGACCGGAAGATCTAGGGAAGTGGCTGACCTGATGAAGCCCAGAAGGATACAAGTCCTGTGTCTGCAGGAAACGCGATGGAAAGGGGCGAAAGCCAGGGAGATCGGAGGAGGGGTCAAGCTGTACTACAACGGAGAGAACACCAGGAGGAACGAGGTAGGGATAGCTGTCGCGGAGTCCCTCAAGGATTCAGTAGCGGCTGTCCAAAGAATAAACGATCGCATCATGTCACTGCGGCTGGACAAGAAGGAAGGTTACTGGACCATCATGTCTGTCTACGCTCCGCAGACCGGATGCTCCGAGCACGACAAGGATGACTTCTACCTCTCGCTCGAGGAAGCCATAAGGTCGGTACCAGAAGGCGACTACCTCTCCATAGCAGGGGACATGAACGGGTATGTGGGGAGTGGCAGAAGAGGAGTGGAAAGGGTTCATGGAAGAAAAGGGATGGTCTGGTAAACCCGGATGGAGAACGAATTCTGGATCTGGCTATCGCGCACGACCTGGCTGTCTCTGTAGCACCTTCTTCGCGAAGAGGGAGAGCCTCACCTGGTGACCCATGCTAGCGGAGGAAGAAGGACGGAAGTCGACCACATCCTGGCTCGAAGGGCTGCCTGAAAACAGTCCGGGATGTGAAGGTCATTTTGGGAGAAAACGTGGCATTACAGCATAGACCCTTTGTAGCCGACCTGAGCATACATCTACCCACCAGGCCCAAAGTGAGGATGGAACCCAGGGTCCGATGGTGGAGACTGCGGGGTTCAGAGCGGAACAAGCTGCGAAGGGCAGTGCTCGAAGTAGGCCTTCCAGATCCAGCTGGTCCCGTGAATGAAACCTGGAGGAGGGTAGCCGAAACAATCCTGAGATGTGCCAAGGAAATCCTGGGAGAAACAAAGGGAGGAACCAGAGGGGATCGGCATGGTTCTGGAACGAAGAGGTGCAGGCTAAGGTAAAGAGGAAGAAGGAGGCCTACAAGCTGTGGAAGGAGACAAGGGCACCGGAGCATCTCACAGCCTACAGGAAGCTGAAGAGGCTGGCAAAAACAGCTGTAGCGAAGGCAAAGAACGCGGAAATGGATGCCCTGTACGAGAAACTAGACGGGCCAGAGGGAGAGAAGTTTGCCATCCGCCTGGCCAAGGCGCGTCATAGAGCTAGCCTCGACATTCGAGTAGTGAAGACTGTGAAGAGTGCTGACGGTAGGGTGTTACGGAAGCCGGTCGAGGTCAGAGAGAGATGGGAGGAGTACTTCAAGGAACTCCTGAAGGAGGAGTTCCCTTGTCGGGAGGCCGAGGAAGAACAACCAACGGAAGGACCCATCCCACCCTTTCGCAAGAAAAGGTTCGCAAGGCCATAGGGAAGATGAAACTCGGAAAGGCAGCAGGGCCTGACGGTGTGCCAGTATAGGCTCGGAAGGTGCTCGGGGACTTCGGAATCAACTGGCTGACGTAGCTCCTCAACAGAATCACGAAAGAAGGTAAGATGCCGGATGACTGGAGGAACAGCACCATAGTCCGCATCTTCAAGCAGAAGGGAGACGCTTCCGAATGCGCCAACTACCGAGGGATCAAACTGATCTCACACACGATGAAGATCTACAAACGACTGGTTGACTCAAGGCTGAGTGAGATGGTACCCATCTCCCAGGTGCAGTGGGGCTTCATGCCTGAGAGGTCCACCACGGACGCCATCTTCATCGCTCGTCAGGTGATGGAGAAATATCGGGAGAAACGAAAACCCTGCTACCTGGCATTCCTGGACCTGGAAAAGGCCTACGACAGGCTAGCTCGGGCCATAATGTGGAATGCCCTTCGAAGGAGGGGTGTCCGGAACGTCTGATCACGGTCATAAGGGACATGTACGAGGGCTCGAAATCGGCGATACGAACTCCACACGGGGTGGCAAGGAAAGTGGACATCACAGTGGGGGTACACCAAGGGTCGGCTCTAAGCCCGTTCCTCTTTCTGCTGACGCTTGACTCCATAGTGAACCACCTTGAGAAAGGCCCTCTCAGAACGATCCTCTACGCTGACGACATCGCCCTAGTAGCCGACAACCAGGAGGAACTGGAGGAGAAGGTGCAGCTGTGGCAGAGAGCCCTCGCAGAAAACGGCCTACGGCTGAACGTGAAGAAGACGAAGTTCATCAGCTCTGAGCAGTGCGCTGGATCGATCCTAGACTGCCAAGGGGAAACGATCGAGAAGGTGGAAGAATTCCGCTACCTCGGAAGTGACCTATCCGAGGAAGGAAGTGTGGACCAGGCGGTCAGGGGACGGATAAACGCAGCCTGGCTCAAGTGGAGGGAGTCCACAGGGATCCTCTGCGACCGTAGATGCTCCAGGACGCTCAAAGGCAAGCTGTATAGAACAGTTGTGAGACCTCCTCTACGGCAGTGAGTGCTGGGCCCTGGGTAAGGCGCAGGAGCGGCAACTGCACGCGGCGGAGATGAGGATGCTGAGGTGGGCATGTGGATGGACCCGTCGGGACAGGGTGCGAAACGAGGATGTTTGGGCAGTGATGAAGGCAGCCTCGATCCAGCTGAAGATGAGAGAGCAGCGCCTGAGGTGGTATGGTCATGTCCTCAGAAGACCAGAGGATTACCCACAAGGTTGGCCCTAGATTTCGAGACACCCGGAAAGCGTCCGAGAGGAGCCCCTAGGAAAAGATGGAAGGACGTCATCAAGAGAGATCTCGCCGAAGTCGGCGCCACGGCAGATGACGCCCTTGATAGGATGAGGTGGCGACTGCGCGGGACTAAACGCTCAAAAGAAGAAAAGCTGCAGTTTTAGTCTATCAGCGTGCATGGATCGTTTACGACGACCATCTAGAACTGTTGTATTGGGACGATCGATCGATGATTGGAAAGGGGCCTTCAAATCGAGGTGCGACTTTATTTTCCACTTCTTTTTTTATTAGAACGTTTTGTCCTATTTGGAAGCTGGAGGGGTTTGTGCGTTTTCGTAATTCGTAGTGGTGTTTTTGGGTTTCTTGAGCGGTTTGTAGATTAGCTTGGGTTGTTTCCCAAATGCAGCCAACGACAGGGGTGAGTTGGTTAGCGTAATCGGTTTCGTCGGCGAATTTTCTTACTGGTTATTCTAGAGAGGCGCGAAATATGTTGGAGGGTTCGAAACCATATATGATGCTATGCGGGAATGTTTGATGAAGGCGTTTTCGGCGCAATTATTGTAAGCGTGGATGGCTGAGAATAGGATGTTGTCCCATTCATCTTTACGTGTAGCCAGAGCCATTGAGATGAGTTCATGGATTGTTGTTGGGCCTTCTACTTGACCGTTACTTTGGTGATGATAGGGTGTGCTTGTGCTATGAGATATTTTGAGATTTTTTAAGGTGTCACGGAAGGTCTCGCTCATAAAGTTCGATTCTTGGTCTGCGACTTTGAGAAACGTTGTTACGGTGGTTAAAGCTTTTTGGTCGGCAATAGGTTCTGCTATAACAAAGTTCGAAAAGGCTTAAACGAATACAAGGATAAATTTGTTATCATTGAGTGTTTGTGGTAGTGGGCCAATGATGTAAGAATGGGCCCTTTCCCAAGGGCGTGCCGGTATGGGGAAGTTACGTAGCAGCTCGTTGATGCGGTATGCATAGGGGTCTTTCCTTTTCTGACATTGGGGACATTTTGTCACTATTGATGTTACATCTTGCGACATTTTGTTCCAAACAGCTACTTGTGAGGCGGCTCTAAGTGTTTTCTTGATGCCAAGATGGGCCATGCCAAGTTGGGAGGAGTGGACATGTTTGATTAGGAGAAGCTTGAGTTTGGAGTCGTCTGGTAGGACGAGAACAGGGTCTTGGTTGATTTTGTGGGGGACGAAGTATAATACTTCATCGTTAAGAAAGTAGTTTAGGAACGCTGGGTTATTGGGGTTGTTTGTAAAGCTTTGTATTATAAAATTATGCGAGAACAATTTTGTTGCTCTTCGCATACTTTACTTATGGTGAACAGTTGAGGTGTTATGGTGTTTATTAACATATGTGTACCATTTAGATTACGAGAGAAAATGCCCGAACCGCGCCGCGTCTCTTTCGGTGCGAGAAAATGCCCGCAACCAGGGGAGAAAATGCCCGCGACCAGGGGAGAAAATGCCCGCGACCAGGGGAGAAAATGTCCACCGCCAGGGGAGAAAATATCTGCAGCCACTCAACGGTTTTCGATAGGGTCCACAACAACAACCACTACAACAATACACATGGTAATCACGTGGACAGGGATACGGTATTTTTCTCATGCCGTCAAGTAAAGGGCATGAGAAATCGTGGGCGGGCAGCTGGAAATCTGGCACCATCATTTGGATTCCTTAGCAGACTTGATGGCCTTGCCGTGGTAGAGAAGCTTTGGAGAATGTGAGGAAAGATTCTCGTTACAACAGGCATGCTCAACGGTTAAATTAGTACCAACGGTGTTTTATGTGAAAAGAACACATGAAAACCTGAAGGGAGCAAAGGAAGCGTTTTCGCCCAGATCTCAATTTCTAGCACGTAAAACTAGAAAACAAGCACATCAACGGAACCTGGTAACATAGAATTACATTTCAAAGCATTGAGCTGTGAACTGCAGGCCACCTTAACTTTTGAGTTTGTTTTTGAGCCACATGAACGCCACATGGAGTGAACAGTAGGGTACATGTACTTCAAAGTCATGAGAAGTAGAAAACGAAAAAATGACAGAACTTATCTAGGAATTTGTTTACAAATTGGTTTTTAGGTTTTACTGAGGTTTTACTGAGTCTTTCTGATGAAGTCTTCATTTTTGACCAATCATTATATCTGAATAAAGGATTTAAATGTCTGAATGGTTCTTTGCAACATAGGTTTTACTAAAAACCCTATTAAAATGACGAGAACCTACGGTGTAGCACTTCGCCAAAAATCTTTCAAGGCCTTCTCGAAATATAGAGTGTTTTTCGAACATGAAATTTTGCGATCAACTTCTTACTAGAGCTTTGGTACGAATGAAACGTTGCGGAAATAGACTGCTGGTCGCGGGCATTGTCTCCCTTGGTTGCGGGCATTTTCTCCCCTGGTTGCGGGCATTTTCTCCACACGCAACGCGCGCCGTGAGATTCGGGCATTTTCTCCGTAGACCTACCATTTATGGGTGCATGTCTTGAGAGTCTCATTGCAAACTACGTTTTGTTTCCCGGGGCGGTAATTGATAGTAATCTCGAATTCTTGGAGTGCTATTTGGTATTTTGCTGAGCGATCAGTGAGATCTCTTCGATGAAGAAGAGCCTTTAAAGGTGCATGATCTGTTATTACTGTGGTTTGAGCGCCGTCTATATAAGGTCGAAATTTCTGAACTGAAAACACTAGTCCTAGTGCTTCCAATTCGATAGCGGGATACCGAGCTTCGTGTTTATTCAGCGCGCGGCTAGCATATGCGATAACGTGCGTGCGTCGTTTTGTTCCTGTTTTAGCACGCCAGCTATGCCTAATGCTGAGCTATCAGTTTCAATTGTTAAGGAGTATCTTAACTTGGGTGCGACAAGTATCGGTGCTATTGTTAGAGCTTGTTTGAGGGAATGCATTGTTTTTTTGCATTCGGATGTCCATTGAAATGATGTATCTTTTTTGTTAGGGCGGAAGATGGGGCTGCAATATGAGCAAACCCGTGGACGAACCTGCGAAAGAACGAGCACATTCCTATAAAAGCTTTAACTTCGGTTACGTTGGTTGGAGTTGGGTACTTGCCGATAGCTTTTGTTTTTTCCGGGTTAGGTTGGATTCCTTCCTGATTGAGGACGAATACCAGGAAGTTGATTTCATTGCGTGCGAATTCGCACTTTGACGCTTTCAATTTCATTCCTATGTTTTCAATTTTTCCAAGCACTTCGTCGATGTCGGCGAGGTGCTGGACTGGATGTAATTATGAGATCTTCGACTCGGATGTAATTATGAGATCTTCGATGTATATGAAAACTTGGGCTCGCAGGTGTTTCTTGAAGTTGTCCATAATGCGTTGTAAGGTTGCGGGAGCACACTTGAGTCCCATGAGCATGCGTATGTATTCAAATGCACCTAAAAAGCATGCAAACGGTGTTCGCTCGCAATGGTCGCGTTCCAAGGATATTTTATGGAAACCTTGTTGGAAGTCGAGCGATGTACAGAAGCATTTGTTGGCGTACAGATCTAAAATATCCTGGATATTTGGGAATATGGACTGTTGGGGCTTAGTAATCGCATCAAGCCCTCGGAAGTCGATTGTGAAACGCCAGCTGGTAGTGTCTTTTTTCTTTACTAACACAATGGGTGCGCAAAATGGTGAAGATGACTCAGGTATGATTTCATCTTCCATCATTTGTGCTATTTGCCTTTCAATTTCTTGGCGCTTTTCTAGTGGGACCCGGTATACCTTGCGAATAGGGATGGCATGGTTAGGTATGAGGTCTACGCGATGACGGATAGGGCTGTTATACTGACCCAGATGGCAGTCCGGTCCAACAAAAGCATTCGAGTGGTTGGGTAAGATGATTTTTAATTTGGCTAGTTGTTGGTTGTCGAGGATGGATTTGCTGATGTTAGTTTGCGATGTGACATCGAAACTGGCTTGTGGTGTGGTGCGAAGTTTTGGTAGCGCGCTTTCCCAGATGAGTTCAGGTGAAGTATAGGGGGTGTTGCTAGATTGCATGTTCGCAATTTGCATGTTAGGGCTGTTGATGAGGGGCGCATTGGTAGTATTCATGTTTCTATACAACTGAATAGTTGTAATGGATGGATTAGTTGCGAGAATAAAACAGTTGCCGTTTTGCTTAGGCGTAACGAGCGCGCGTGCGACCATGTAGAGAGCGTCGGAAGGACGTTGATTGTCCTCGATGAAGAATATGGAATTGTGACTTGGGAAAAAGTTATTTATATGCGCTTCAACGTAGTTCTTAGTGGGTTTTTCTAGGCGTAGTGAATTAATTATGCGCACTTTATGAAAAGTTGGAGTTGGTGGTATTTGCCTAATATAGTTTATGCTAACAGTGTGGTGAGTGTCTTTTCCTATGGTGAGGGTTTGGTTATACATATCTAGTGACACTTTTATACCATTTTGGTTGAGACTTCTAATAAAGTCGGTTTCTAATAGTATAAGCGCAGGGCATTCGTTATCATCGGAAACGTGTAGTAGATGTAGTAGTGGATATTCGCCTATTTGAGTGGGTAGGATCATAGTACCTAATAAGGTAACTGCAGTTCCATCAGCTGTTTGTGCCTGCGTTTCTACGTCTGTGATGCTGTGAGAGAGATCGCGAAATTTGCGTGCTATAGATGCCTTGATGTATGAGTTAGAGGCACCACTATCCAGTAGAGCGGTTACTGGAAAGCAATTGATGTTAATATTGATGTATTCTCGACGAATGCTTCTCGAACACATCGACTACCATCCAGCTGTTCGATCGAAAGCTTAAAATTCTCGGGAAATGAGTACGGCAGGGAGACACGATTTCTCCCAAGCTATCCACAGCGGCACTCCAGGATGCCATGAAAAACTTGAACTGGGACGATAAAGGCTACCTTGTCGACGGTAAACGGATCAGCCACCTTCGCTTTGCCGACGATATTGTTCTCATCTCTACCAGTACGGCAGAAGTCGAGGAAATGCTGAACGAGCTCAATGTGGCAGGTATGAAGATTGGATTGGACATGAATATGTCCAAAACACAATTTATGGTCAACCAGTGGTGTGACACGGGACTCGTAAGGTTAAATGGAGTCGCTCTACAACAGGTCGACTCCTACGTCTATCTGGGAAGAAACATGGATAATGACCTCGCTCCTGAAATCGCCCGCAGGAGACGCGCAGCATGGGTACCCTTCAGATCTTTTCGCGAAGTCACCGATCAGGTCAAGGATGCCGGCCTCAGGAACTCGATATTCAACGCCTCTGTACTGTCTGCGCTGTGTTACGCGACGGAAACCTGGCCCGACAACAAGACAATCACCAGAGCAATTCAAACTACGCATCGTGCACTGTCTTCTAAGGACAAGCCTTCGTCAGCAATGGCAAGAAGGCCTGCGAAGCTCGGAGCTACGGGAGAAGTCGCAATTAGCAGACCCGCTGCAGTGAAGACCAAATATCGCTGGGCCGAACACCTGCTTCGACGAAAGGACGATAGATGAAGTCTCCGCGTCACATAATGGCTCCCGAGAGACCATAAGAGACCACTGGGACGACCGCCAACGCGATGGGCAGACTCATTCTCAAAATCTTTCAGAGAGCGGAGTCTGCCTCACTGGATGCAAGCAGCCAGAGATCGAGCGGTCTGGAAGAGTTGTGGTCCCCGCTGAGAAGACCTCCAGCCGACAAAGGACCATCAAAGTATCAAAGTATCAAAGTATTGATGTATGGTAGGGAGTTGTATGATAGGTTGCTAACACTGTGTAGTGCATAAATCTTGGGGACTCACAACGGTTCGAGGAGAACGGAAGTTTCGTGGGTTTGTTGAAGGGAATTGATTTGTTTATGGGAGTGGCGCTTCTGTGGAGCAAGAGTGTGTGCCAAGTTTAGGGAGTATCAGCGGTTGCTGTGGTAGTTCGTTGAAGACAATACAATTTAATTGCACAGTAACAAGTCTACATTAATATGGCAAGGATCAAGTTTGGTAAGGTTATTCAGAGAGCGAGAGAAGTGAAGGGCCATGTTATACGTTCGACGTTTTCCACAAGCTTGTTTGTTGTAGCTTGGTAGACGGAGCGTACAGAGTCTGTAATTGATGCGCCAGCGTTCTCAAGTTCATTAAATGCGCGTTCCATAATTCCTCTTTTGTAGGATTTGTTTTTCAATTGGTCGATAAGTTGTTTGATAGCGTGCAGTTGAAAGCGGATAGCATGTGCAAAGTTCTGCGTATGTTGGTCGTAAAGAGAAGGTGCGTTGAACAAGAATGGCTTGGCGCTTTTGTGTTTAATGAGGTTGGGTGGTAGAAGACGCTGAGCGAACTGCGTTGAACGATGATGCACGAATGGGCATTTTGTTACGGGAGAATAATTAACTAGATCGGTCAATCCTGGTACAACGAACCATGCCGTATTATCGATTTGTACCGGTGGTAATGCATAACAAATGTGGTCAACTTCGTGGTTTTCATAGAACTTCAAAATTTCATGCTTTTTGCATGCTGTTACGACAAGTGTATTATTATGAATGGTTGCCGTAACACCGGTTCTATTTAAGAAAAATCTAGCTGACCAGGTAGGGTCTATTGTGCTGAGAACGTGCAATTTTTGGTTTTCGAGGTACTGTCGTAAGCAAATGTTGTTGAATCTTCCTCTTAATGCAGCGTCCATTTCCATAGTTTGATGTATTTGAGTTCCTACAGGAGAGTTGGCAGGTGTCATCACGACTGAAGTGGTTGGTGGTAGAGTCCGAAGAGATGAGTAGGTGATATTAGGTAACGACAAGACTGAGAACGTGGCTGGGGTAGGATAGTCGGTGTTTCCTACTGGTCTCAGTAGCAGTTGTCTGAATTCGGCGTTAAGATTGCCATCGAAAATGTTGATTAGTCCTGTGCCGAGATCTCGTTGTATCATTTGTTCAACATAAGTGAGAGGGCGAGCTTTCTTAATTGAGGTAAATTGTTGCAGTTGGCGAACACGATACTCGGCCTATTGTATGCTTCGGAGTGCTGATATCGTTGATTCTCAGTGTTATACAGGCGGCTGCGGCTGAAGATTTGGTGAGTGGCATTCCATATTTTAATCGCTTGAAGTAGAAGGGAATCCGTTATAGGATTGGTTTCGAAGTTTGGAGTGGCCTTTGTTCCGAATACTTGGATAGCCAAACTCGGTTGTTCTGGTATGAGGTCGTATCCAGATTGCCTGTTGTCGGCCCGAGTTATATTGCGAACGTCTCGTCGTCGACGGTCTCCATGGTGGATGATGTAGTCTTGGATCATCATAGCGCTTGGGACGTTTGAAAAAGCTAAGATATGCAATTGATGGTTATAGGTATCCTTGATTTATTTCACGAAACTGTAGTGTTTTGAATGTTTTCAGGTAACCCTGGTCGAATTCGAAGGCCAAGCCTTGGTCTGGTATGAGAACGAAGCGAAGCGTGACAAGTCAAACGTGCCTATAGCTTCGAGACGACAAGATGGTGCTTTGGTTTCTGGTTTCCATGTCACAATTTCATTGTTCAAGAGGCACAATCCTGTAGATGAAGTAGAATTATTTAGATTTCCTAGTGGACTGATGATGGTGTGATCGTCGATTGCAGCGATGACATTCTTTTGGACCGAGTATATCGTTCTATTGAAAATTGTCGCACCGATGAGTTGTAGACTGATGTTTTCCTGTTCGATTTCCGTCGTTGCAAATTGTCCGGGTAGAATCTTAATTAACGGGTGAATTTCCGGTAAATCGTTAAATTTAAAAAAAATACAAATAGCTGCGAACTTTTATTTCAAATAAAAAATCAAGGAAAACGTTGTATGTTCCGTCCAGCTTCAACAGATTAACAACTAAAATTCAAGGAATGGAGTGCAACACTACAATGTAACTTAAACAAGTCATTATCATCAAGCAGTGGACAGCCACACAAACAAACTTTCAGCAAAAAAAATTATTCTCACGGCCTGGAATAAGAAAAGGTAAAGGTTAAAGGTAAAGGTTATCAATCAAGAGGACGGTACTTAGTGGGCTGGTACCAGGGTCAAGCCTGAGGTTCGGGAATCGAAGTGGAGGTCGTACTGTGGCCTCGTCTGGAGGGGGTGGGGTCGTGCTGTCACTTGGCTTCGAGAAGGGGAGTGTCTCGTAGCGGTTGTTTTCGGGAAGGAGTATGAATGGAAAGTTCATACATGTAATTACTGTAATGTGCTTAATATATTTTGTTCAAAAAAATTTAGGATTGAAATTCTTTCAGCATTTATGTTATATTTATCTACTATCGATTCTTTGATAATCTAAACGGTTTTCAGCACCATCTCGTCTAAGCGCGATCCGTCCAAAAGAAGCAAGTGGTGTCAGAACGACTGAGGATGCAAAAGCAGTTTATTTGTGAATGAATATGCAGAATCAATTCATAATTAAATTGTTATGCAAAATAAACCGAATTGAATGCAGAATAAATTGCTGCGTGAGATTGTCATATCTGTTCTTCACCGTGGAGCACACCGCTGGAAAAGATAGATGCTCTGGAAGACTCAAGATCCTGCCGTGATCGTTGAATGTCAGCGCTGTCAGCCCTGTTGTTTAATCCATTGGCGATCATATACTGTTTGACGTCAAGCTCCACGAGCGCACGTGAGTTTCCTGCGTGTAGCAACAATCAAAAACCTAGAAAAACAGAAAAAAAAAACAAAATGGGAAGATAGATCCAAGGAACTTACCACTAGAAAGAGAGTCTTTTATTTGCTTCATTAAGCTGCTATCCTTCTGGAACGTGGATGGTTTTCCCTTTGGTAAATCTAGAACATTGTAAGGGTTTAGCCATCACCGTTCCAATTTCATCGGTTTAACGGTGAGTGCGCTTGGCCCATCTCGCTCTACCCTAAAAATGCTTGCAAGTTAGAGGAAAGAGGCGCGAAGTTAAAGAGTATGTGGAGTAATAAACCGACTCACGTCATAAGATAGTCTAAAGTTTTAGTTCCAAGATTGCTCCTTTCTCCACTACTAAGGCGATTAGCCGTTGAAAAGCTGCGTTCAGGATCAGCATTACTTGCAGGAATAACAAGCATGCACTTAATGGCCTAAAAAGGTAACTTTTCAAATGCTAACTAACTGGTGTTGTAGAATGCGTCATTATTACCTCAGTAACCGAATCTGAAGGCATGATCTTGTCAGCATTGTTGAGAAGCGTTTGGTAGAGCCTCACACTGTCACTATCTCGGCGGAGGTCTGCAGGCCATGAGCTCAATCGCTTTACGTCCTTGGCGATATTGTCATAAAAAGTCAAAAAATCTTCCTCTGCTGGTTGCAAGTGGCAGTACTTTTCCACTGATTTGATGGAGCGTAGAATCAGATCTTTCCGAATAAGTGAGTTAATAGTGTCGGTTTCGTCGAAATACGCAGGATATCCTCTGTTTTTACGAGTAGCGGATGGAGGCAAACATGTAGCGAACTGTTCGAAATTCCCTCTACACTCAATGACATCCAAGATAATGTGGCGATCCAATGCGTACGAGAAGTCTGGTCCGGCTTCAGGCCGTCGTTTGCCGGGAGTCATATACGTAATCAGAGCATTTTTTACTTCATCATAGAATGCGTTGACATGCTGGCCTGCGGTTTCAGTCTTAATTCCGTCTACGTAAACTTTTCGCAGAGCTAAGCACGCATTTGTGTTGAAATCAGGTGCATCTTCCGGGTGATACGTTAGGTCAGCGTTTAGATCAGGGTCCTCTCCCGGTTGGCTATGCTCGATATCTCAAAAACGTTTGATAGTTCGTACCCTTTCTGTGGCTTCGCCTTCTGCAGGATCCATCTTTTCCACCTGATTTTGCTTATTGTAGTCTTTAAACTTTTTGGGAACGTAGGCCATCACGATATTTAGTATTAGTTCTTTGAGGGCAGGGCTCAATGTGCAGCATTCCTCAAGATAGCGGAGAGATTGAAATTGTACTATTTCTCCAGTGAATTTGTCTTCTACTCCCAGTATTCTCCCATGATGAAGGTTTTGGTATGCATCGCGCTTGATCTGCTCGTTTTCGAGAAGAAAGGCAGATGTCTCCATCGTGCGAGGTGATCAACAAGCAGATTTTCCTCTTTCTGTAGTGCCTCGGATATCTTAGTAAGATGATGAAGCGCGGCACTTACTTGGTGAAGAATGATGAAGTTGCGAGGATCTTTTAGAATCCATACCGCAACTTCTGCACGCTTGCGCATGTTTTCAGCCACGGTCTTGTCAGCGGACATTCTATTCAGAGCTTCTATCAAAACTGGATACATTCGGAGCACTTTGGATAGTGCATTTTGAAGGCTTGCGGACCACCTCTCTTTGTGCAGTTTATCCATCTGTAGGGGATGGAAACCCATGTCGTGGGCAGCTCCGTGGTAAAATGCTCGTCCTTTTGTTTTTACGTTTGATCCAAAAAGATGATGCATTTCCATTACGGTGGCTTCTGCCAGCATTATGCCATATGTTGATTGAGTCGTTACCGCAAAATTAAGTTTATGAGCGGAACAGATTGATAAAAGCAAATCGTTCCTTTGACTCTCCGAATCCGATAGCAACTGTTTTAGTTTTTCGTGAACGCCGCCAATTCTTCCCGTCATCACTGAAGCACCGTCGCTTGAGAGCGCTACAAGTCTTCTCATGGCGAAATTGTAAGGTTCCTTCCATAATCCGGAGGGCCTGGCCCAGGAGCTGTAGCTTTGCAGAACGCGGCAAAGAGCGTCGACGATGTCACTTGCAGTCTTACTTTCCACTTCAACAAGAGATAAGTGGAAGGTGATGGGCCGATTTGCTGGCGAAACTGTTCGGATGAGGAAAACGATCCACTTTACTCCTTCGTTTGAAGTTCCATCCACGAGCAATGAAAATGGTAAATCATTGCTTATGATGTAGTTTAACATATCGTACTTCATATGTAACGCAAACTGCTTCACCATTCGTTGTACTGTTGTGGCTTCGTAGTGCGCAGTAGCAGAAACAGCTCCAGATTTCATTGCCATTAGCATTAGAGGAAACTGTCTGGCGAATGGTAAACCCTCTTTTGCTATCGTGTATGCAGTCAATGTAGATGTAACTGTGGCTGCCATAACTTCTGGTGATAAGCTTCGGTCGAAACTCCTAAAGGCCAGCACGAATTCGTCAAAATTGTGTCGATGTTCGGTTGACTTCTTTTCGTGGCGCATTATGCTCTCCATGGGCCGGCTTATTCCTATCGCCTGCCTCGCAGTCGATAGACCTCTATAGCGTTTGAGACACAAAACATGGCTACCTCCTAGTAAATTGAGATCCAACGCACGCGGGCCTTCTCCGGGTTGCTTTCTCTTCCTCTCATTTCTTTCTGCTTCGACATTCAGTGCATTGCATGCATCATGGTCTGCGGACGGATTGTAGCCACCATCTTCCCTATTGCATAGTTTGCATCGAATAAAGTCAGCGTTCGGACGCGAAGAGTCTCTATAGTAGCTCACCCATGCCATATTCATAAGCATTCCTCTCTGCTTGTAACTTAGCTTGTAACCGTCAATTTCTAGCAGAGCAAGGTCTTTCTTGAGGCGCTCCCTTTCTTCGGAATCCCTGCGTAGGCCGAACTGTTTCCTCTTTTCTTCAGTTCCGAGTCGCAGTCCTTCTTCATATAGAATGTTCCGTTCTCTTAGCTCTGATGATATCTCATTTACGCATCGGGCTAGATCACTGATTTTGGAGTCTCGGGTATGCATCCAAGGTATTATCGTGTCCCACTGGCCTCTACATACTGATCGCGGTTATTCTTCCTTCGCTACGCCGCGAGCGCTCATCGCACGCACGCACCCGCCGCAATATTCTCACGCATCTTTGCGACAGAGCGCGAAATCTTTCCTTCATAGCTGTGCGCGCTCAGGGGGAGTGCGCAGCTGGGGTTCTCGCAGCATCCAGGGTGTGTGCCATCCAAACTGCCCCTGTGGGAACTGCTTTTGTCGCTCAGGGAGAGTCCGCGGATGGATTCTGCGCTATTCGCGCGCAGAATCAGGCTAGGGAAGGGACTCCAGGGTGTGTGCCATCCAAACTGCCCATGTGGGAACTGCTTTCGTCGCTCAGGGAGAGTCCGCGGATGGATTCTGCGCTCTTCGCGCGTAGAATCAGGCTAGGGAAGGGACTCCAGGGTGTGTGCCATCCAAACTGCCCATGTGGGAACTGCTTTCGTCGCTCAGGGAGAGTCCGCGGATGGATTCTGCGCTCTTCGAGCGCAGAATCAAGCTAGGGAATGGACTCCAGGGTGTGTGCCATCCAAACTGCCCATGTGGGAACTGCTTTCGTCGCTCAGGGAGAGTCCGCGGATGGATTCTGCGCTCTTCGAGCGCAGAATCAAGCTAGGGAAGGGACTCCAGGGTGTGCGCCATCCAAACTGTCCCTGTGGGAACTGCTTTTGTCGCTCAGGGAGAGTCCGCGGATGGATTCTGTGGGAACTGCTTTCGTCGCTCAGGGAGAGTCCGCGGATGGATTCTGCGCTCTTCGAGCGCAGAATCAGGCTAGGGAAGGGACTCCAGGGTGTGTGCCATCCAAACTACCCATGTTTCCACATTTCCACTGCTTTCCACTGCAGTTTCCACTGCTTTCGTCGCTCAGGGAGAGCCCACGAAGCAGTGAGCAGCCACCGACCGACCATCGGCCGCCTTCCACATCGACTGACCGCGCTGATCTCGTTTTCCACATTTGCCACGTGTCCGCGACGCGACCGCTCGCGGCGCAGCGAAGGAAGAATAGCCGCCATCCTACATACTTGCTCAGAAAGTACTGTGGCTTGCACAGAAGGTACTGTTGATGAGATATGCCAATCTTCCGAATGAGAATCACTTATATCCATTTGGAAATCGTCACCAGGTGAATCAGTTGGATAGATATCAACTGATTCTGTTCTCACATCGGCAACACAAGGCCTAGATGGGTGATGTGAAGGCATGGAAATCTCTGTCAACAGGCTCTTGAACTTCTCTCCCTCACAGTGATTGTCAGCTCCTGGAGATCGCATAGTAAGAGCCCAACGGCATCCGCAGAGAGACACAGAAATGACATCGTTGATCGCTTCCGGTGGAAGGTGTTGAGCCACAATGTTTGCTGGACATCCAAACAGTTCGGTGAGCCGGTCCATTGGCAACATTTGGCTTGTTGGTGAAAACGCTACAATGTGCTTGATCTTGTTAGAGAGCCACTTCTGGTTGTCAGTTGAAACGTCTAATTGGTGTCGTCGATACACTGTATTTCTGCTGCCAGTAGTCAGTATAAGACTGAAATAGTTTGCGAACATCCTGGCGTCATTGAGGTTAGGGAGATGAACCAAAGCAACGACTGTCTGAGGTGTTTTATCGCCATGCAAAGATGATACTGTAGAGGCGAAGAATGGGTCGATTACGCTCCGCTGTTTTGGATCTATTGGGCGAACGAGACACTGCGGCCAGTTCACAAAACGCGAACACTTGGCAAGCTTTTCAGAGTTACTGTAAATATTCTAGTTAAAGAGCTACCAACGACGAAATATTTCTCCAGTTTTCTTTCATTGCGAGGCCATTTGTAATTGTTAAAGTCCACAAGAGTGATGGTGTTGAAGTTGTCTGGTTTTTTCGCCTAAAAAGTAAAGTGCGTTAAAAGCAATTCAGACTCAAAGAAAAATACTCACACGACGAGATTTGGTGTTGAGCACATGTAGACCATATTCGTTGAAGTTTACATGCGACTTGTCGGAACAACCTTGATTTAGTGCGAACTCGAAATACTGCACCTTCGCAGTCGTTGTGAAACGAAGCGCAGAAAATTCGTTGATTATTGGATGACATTCGCTCGCAAGCGGAATTGGAATGAACGGAAGGAGTAGTGAGGCAAGGAGTAACGGAAACGGACACATTGCCAGGCATCTTGCTGCTGCCTCTTATATAGCCTTGCTTATTCTAGAAAAATCCCTGAAGCTGCCAGGTGACAGCAGAGAGGTTCTGAGGTTGTTTAATATGAATGCGGCGCTGCCAGATGAGAGCAGAGAAGACGCCTTTTTCCACTCAAAGGAGACGGCGAGGCAGCAAACACATACTGAGGAAGTCCACAAGCACTGTTTAATGGATAAATAAAATAGAGGCCCTTCTAAGTTGGAAATCCACATGAACAGGTTGGATCGACCCCTGCTCGATCGTGCGCCGACGTCATTGAAACGTCTTCACAAAATTGATCACAACTCGGTAAGTTTTCAGAATTTTAAAAAACGCAACAACTTTTTCAAAAGTAGAAAAAAAGCTTTCATCGAGTGTAAAAATTATTTTTCAAAAACTAGGTCTTCACACGCGGCGGAGGCCTTCGATTTTTGAGCGAAAAAAATTAAAGTGATTTTGTATAAACAATTATATCCCGGTAAGTTTTTCGAATTTCAAAAGATTTATTAGCGTTTTGAAAACTAGAGGAAATGCGCTTTCGAACCATATAGAAATTGGTTTTGAACAGGAAGGTCTTCATAGAGGGCGGTGGGGGTTCGAATTCTGGTCCATTGTTGCAGAAATACGTGCCAAAAATTGAAACCCCCGCCCCGTATGAAGACCCTTTTTTTGAAATTTGGTTTCTGTATGGTGAGAAAGCATCTTTCCTTTATTTTTCAAAAAGCAATTGGAAGTTTTGAATTTCGAAAAACGAACCGAGTTATGATCAAATTTGTGAAGAACTGCTCGCAGACTCTGCACCGTCGATGCTGGGGTGATTTCCCAAATTTGATCATAACTCGGTTCGTTTTTCGAAGTTCAAAAAGTTCAATTGCTTTTTGAAAAATAGAAGAAAAATGCTTTCTAACCATACAGGAACCAGATTTCAAAAAAGGGGTCTTCATACAGGGCGGGGGGGGGTTCGATTTTTGGCACGTATTTCTGCAACAATGGACCAGAATGCGAACCCCCACCGCCCTCTATGAAGACCTCCCTGTTCAAAACTAATTTCTATATGGTTCGAAAGCGCATTTCTTCTGGTTTTCAAAACGCTACTAATTCTTTTGAAATTCGAAAAAACTTACCGGGATATAATTGTTTATACAAAATCACTTTAATTTTTTTCGCTCAAAAATCGAAGGCTTCCGCCGCGTGTGAAGACCTAGTTTTTGAAAAATAAATTTTACACTCGATGAAAGCTTTTTTTTCTATTTTCAAAAAGTTGTTGCGTTTTTTAAAATTCTGAAAACTTACCGAGTTATGGTCAATTTTGTGAAGACGTTTCAATGACGTCGGCGCACGATCGAGCAGAGGTCGATCCAACCTGTTCATGTGGATTTCCAACTTAGAAGGGCCTCTATTTTATTTATACATTATACAGTGCTTGTGGACTTCCTCAGTTTGTGTTCTTTGCTGCCTCGCCGTCTCCTTTGATAAAAAAGGCGTCTTCTCTGCTCTCATCTGGCAGCGCCGAATTCATATTAAGCAACCTCAGGACTTCTCTGCTGTCACCTGGCAGCGCCGCATTCATATTAAGCAACCTCAGTACTTTTCTGCTTTCATATTGCAGCGTCTCGCCTCCTATCCTCTCGCTCCCATTGTTTCCTTTTTCTGCCGTTTGTTAAATCATCGTTTCCGAATATCGCCACAAAAGTATATCTCGGTCATTCAGATCATCGTCACATAAGCATAGATCAATCACATATGCACTGAAATAGTTCTCATCATTGATCTTGCTTTACTTCACTCTAATTCTCTCCGCATTAGTGAAGAGTTTGACCAGCTACGATTTTTTCACTTCATTCAATTGAACAAAACTTACTAATTCGGCGAATATGATCAAGAAGCAGTACAGTGTGTTTCTTTTAGTGTTACAAGTTCCGTTACGTTCTATTAATGCGCTCATACGAGTGCAATAAATAAATAAATATATTTTACTTACGTTTATGTTTTTATGGTTTATATAATAAAAGACATAAACGTAAGTAAAATAGTTGTTGTTACAGGCAAAAGGCAAAAGTGCTGTCTCTCATACACATACAACTGGCGTATGGATAGTGATCTTCGTAGGCACTATAAAGCACTTATTACGCAGTTGTTTTTCCTTTTTTTTAAGATGCATTATGACACCATAGTATACCATGGGCAAGCTCGTCTGATTTTCTGCAGTGATCATAATGCTTGTGGGTTGGTTGTCCTACCCTTCTCTGGTTATTTTCTCCTTCATAGATGCGCAGGTTCATAGATGGGTGGGCCTTTCCTCAATGTTCTCGATAGCTTTTTTAGTGCTTTCACTGTTTGTAAGTTGAGTTCTGAGTTTTTTCCCTATTCGTGTTCTTTCCGGACAATTTTTTCGCGGCCTGTTCTCGATCATTGTTGGCACATCCCTATGGATGTATAAATAATAAATAAATATAATATAATATCTATTACTGTTATGTAATGGCTATATATATATGTTTACGCATATTTGCATTTATTGATTTAAAAATAAACAATTTTACTGCTCTCTTATTTGAACTGCCTTTTCTTATGTTTCATGTTGCAGTTTGGCGGGCCACAGATCTCTTTCACGTCCTCCTCATCCTCTCTACCCGACTATAATACTTCACTGGTGTTGCTTTTTTGTTGCCCTTTCTAGATCTCTTTTACTTCCTAACCTTCACGGTTTTTCTAACAAATTGTACTGGTTTTCCTACACTATTCATTTTTGTAATACATCTGATATTAACTTCTTTGAGCTTGTTGAGATTTGCCACTTCCAAAATAATCATGAGCTACAAGCCGTGGTAAGTCATCTCTTTTCTCTCTTCATTTTTACTAGGCTGTTTTGAAATAATGTTTCCAGCAAGAATAACAAAAACAAGTTATTCGAGCATCAAATGAAGTTGAGTGCACGTAAAGTCGAAGCATTTGAATAGGTGCTAAGCATACGCAGCAGGGAGAAAAACGACAACGACAATATAGAGGAACTGGTGTGGAAGCAAAGGGAAAAAGTCAACAACTTCAGTGACTTGTTACAGGTGACAAATCATCTTACATTTTTATACATTTTCATTTTGAAATTTGCTTTTCTTTGGCTAGATGATCAGCAGCAGTTTAGCTCGCTTCAAGAACGGGCGCGTGTTCAGCATAGGCTGAGTAATCTGTGGGCGGAGTTGAAGTCCAAGAAACTCACCTTGGAGTATTATACTTGGAAAGGTGAGATGCGGAACATCACCACCTCCTATGACTGGCATCTATTAGAATAAAGGATAAAGGATAAAGGACGGCGTTACTCAATCCCTTCTGGGATGCGCCAGCGCATTCTACTTCTACGGGGTGTCGTGGAGGCGATATGAATGCGTATTTGTCCATACAATGACTTGTGGTGGCCAGCCGATGAACAAGTCAGCGCTCTATCCTTCCCAGACGAGTCTGGTACCAATTCACCGACCCCGGAGGGATGGAAGGCTTGGTTGACCTGGGCGGAAAATCCGAACCAGCAACCTGGTATCGGGTGCACGCGACAGTCGCGCCTCCTCCGACTGCGCCACACGCGCCCACTGCGCCACACGCGCCCTCTATTAGAATAATAGGAGAAAATAAAGCTTTTGTTGGAGTGGTTTTATTAAATGAATGAGTTCTAAACTCCACGTATTGCTATGTGAAGATTTTATTAAATTAAAAAGAAAAGCTCTTCAGAATGTCTAATCCTTGCAACGCGAACAATCCTGAGATAGAATCGGTAGGAATTTTTTCTACGTTTAATCTGAAAGTCTGCTCCACTGATGGGAATCGCTTGTTTTTTAGGTCACATGCCGAACACTTCGCCTCCAAATCGCAGATGTAAAAATGACATAACTGGCATGGAGAAGGTTTGGAAGGACATGGGCGAAGATAACATGTACACCAAAAACATCGCCATGGGAGTACTTGACCGCCTCGACTTCCAGTTCGAGGATGTGAAAGGGGTAAGTAATGGAATTGAAACAAGAATGGATTTCAACAATTTCCTGTCAAGTTGTTTTTAATATTCAGGCTGTCGAAGAATTAAAACGAGAGGCAGAAAGAATCGAACGTTTCCTGAAAAACAGATTGAAAAACTAAAACAAGGGATACGAAGAATCGATCCGACTCCATGACAGACCAATTGTCGAAATGTTTCTTTAGAATAATAAAAAAATTGCATTGAAATTGTCTTTCACTTTCCTATATCTGTGCGTGGTCATGAGACCGACGGAAAATCTAAACATAAGTCATAACAGTCACAATCACAATAACAGTCACATAGTCACAATCATAACATGATTAGTTCGAACACAGTCGGCAAAAGTTTTTTATTCTTGATTGTAGAACAAAACTTAGAACATCAGTTCATTCCTTTTGCTTTGACCAAAAAAGTCATTTAATTATACAATAAATCAATCATATCATCTGTAAGTGAAGCCGCGAGCGAATATCCACGTGTCGTAAGCAGTGTCGCAAGAGGTCGCACCTGGAAAGATGAACCTATTAATGGGTACAAAAATCACATAAAAATTGAAAAGAAATCGATGGAAATAAGAAATAAAACAGTACTAAAGACTAGGGGGGTCGTACCAAATCCGTTCCCGAAGGGGGGGGGGGTGTCGTAAATGTTCGGCAAAAATCAAACCCCACGTTTGACCCTGGCTGGAACCAGATCGACAAGGCATCTTCCTAGCGTGGACAGCCATACCCGAGGCCGGAATGCCTGGCGTAGCCCGAGACAATGGTTGAGGAAGGATCACCAGCTGGGTTGCGCTACGTTCCTAGCGTGGCCAGCCATACCCGAAGCCTGAATGCCTGAAGTGGCTCGCACGTCCAGCGTTAGGTGCCGGCGGAGCCGACGACTGGCGCGGGGTGAGGAAGGATCAGCTAGGTTGGGCTACGTTCCTAGCGTGGCCAGCCATTCCCGAAGCCGGAATGCCTAAAGTGGCTCGCACGTCCAGCGTCAGGTGCCGGCGAAGCCGACGACTGGCGCGGGGTGAGGAAGGACCAGCTAGGTTGGGCTACGTTCCTAGCGTGGCCAGCCATACCCAAAGCCGGAAAGCCTGACGTGGTCCGCATGTCCTGCGTTTGGTGCCGGCGAGGTCGACGACTGAGGCGGGGTGAGGAAGGATCACCAGCATGACTGGGCTACGTTCCTAGCGTGGCCAGCCATACTCGAAGCCGGAATGACTGGCGTGGTCCGCATGTTCAGCGTTTGGTGCCGGCGAGGTCGACGACTGACGCGGGGTGAGGAAGGATCACCAGCATGACTGGGCTACGTTCCTAGCGTGGACAGCCATACCCGAGGCCGGAATGCCTGGCGTAGCCCGAGACAATGGTTGAGGAAGGATCACCAGCTGGGTTGCGCTACGTTCCTAGCGTGGCCAGCCATACCCGAAGCCTGAATGCCTGAAGTGGCTCGCACGTCCAGCGTTAGGTGCCGGCGAAGCCGACGACTGACGTTGGGTGAGGAAGGATCACCAGCATGACTGGGCTACGTTCCTAGCGTGGCCAGCCATTCCCGAAGCCGGAATGCCTAAAGTGGCTCGCACGTCCAGCGTCAGGTGCCGGCGAAGCCGACGACTGGCGCGGGGTGAGGAAGGATCAGCTAGGTTGGGCTACGTTCCTAGCGTGGCCAGCCATACCCAAAGCCGGAAAGCCTGACGTGGTCCGCATGTCCTGCGTTTGGTGCCGGCGAGGTCGACGACTGACGCGGGGTGAGGAAGGATCACCAGCATGACTGGGCTACGTTCCTAGCGTGGCCAGCCATACTCGAAGCCGGAATGACTGGCGTGGTCCGCATGTTCAGCGTTTGGTGCCGGCGAGGTCGACGACTGACGCGGGTGAGGAAGGATCACCAGCATGACTGGGCTACGTTCCTAGCGTGGCCAGCCATTCCCGAAGCCGGAATGCCTAAAATGGCTCGCACGTCCAGCGTCAGGTGCCGGCGAAGCCGACGACTGACGCGGGGTGAGGAAGGATCACCAGCATGACTGGGCTACGTTCCTAGCGTGGACAGCCATACCCGAGGCCGGAAGCCTGACGTGGCCCACATGTCCAGCGTCAGGTGCCGGCGAAGCCGACGACTGGCGCGGGGTGAGGAAGGATCAGCTAGGTTGGGCTACGTTCCTAGCGTGGCCAGCCATACCCAAAGCCGGAATGACTGGCGTGGTCCGCATGTCCAGCGTTTGGTGCCGGCGAGGTCGACGACTGACGCGGGGTGAGGAAGGATCACCAGCATGACTCGGCTACGTTCCTAGCGTGGACAGCCATACCCGAGGCCGGAATGCCTGGCGTAGCCCGAGACAATGGTTGAGGAAGGATCACCAGCTGGGTTGCGCTACGTTCCTAGCGTGGCCAGCCATACCCGAAGCCTGAATGCCTGAAGTGGCTCGCACGTCCAGCGTTAGGTGCCGGCGAAGCCGACGACTGACGTTGGGTGAGGAAGGATCACCAGCATGACTGGGCTACGTTCCTAGCGTGGCCAGCCATTCCCGAAGCCGGAATGCCTAAAGTGGCTCGCACGTCCAGCGTCAGGTGCCGGCGAAGCCGACGACTGGCGCGGGGTGAGGAAGGATCAGCTAGGTTGGGCTACGTTCCTAGCGTGGCCAGCCATACCCAAAGCCGGAAGCCTGACGTGGTCCGCATGTCCAGCGTTTGGTGCCGGCGAGGTCGACGACTGACGCGGGGTGAGGAAGGATCACCAGCATGACTCGGCTACGTTCCTAGCGTGGACAGCCATACCCGAGGCCGGAATGCCTGGCGTAGCCCGAGACAATGGTTGAGGAAGGATCACCAGCTGGGTTGCGCTACGTTCCTAGCGTGGCCAGCCATACCCGAAGCCTGAATGCCTGAAGTGGCTCGCACGTCCAGCGTTAGGTGCCGGCGAAGCCGACGACTGACGTTGGGTGAGGAAGGATCACCAGCATGACTGGGCTACGTTCCTAGCGTGGCCAGCCATTCCCGAAGCCGGAATGCCTAAAGTGGCTCGCACGTCCAGCGTCAGGTGCCGGCGAAGCCGACGACTGGCGCGGGGTGAGGAAGGATCAGCTAGGTTGGGCTACGTTCCTAGCGTGGCCAGCCATACCCAAAGCCGGAAGCCTGACGTGGTCCGCATGTCCAGCGTTTGGTGCCGGCGAGGTCGACGACTGACGCGGGGTGAGGAAGGATCACCAGCATGACTCGGCTACGTTCCTAGCGTGGACAGCCATACCCGAGGCCGGAATGCCTGGCGTAGCCCGAGACAATGGTTGAGGAAGGATCACCAGCTGGGATGCGCTACGTTCCTAGCGTGGCCAGCCATACCCGAAGCCTGAATGCCTGAAGTGGCTCACACGTCCAGCGTTAGGTGCCGGCGAAGCCGACGACTGGCGCGGGGTGAGGAAGGATCACCAGCATGACTGGGCTACGTTCCTAGCGTGGCCAGCCATACTCGAAGCCGGAATGACTGGCGTGGTCCGCATGTTCAGCGTTTGGTGCCGGCGAGGTCGACGACTGACGCGGGGTGAGGAAGGATCACCAGCATGACTGGGCTACGTTCCTAGCGTGGCCAGCCATTCCCGAAGCCGGAATGCCTAAAGTGGCTCGCACGTCCAGCGTCAGGTGCCGGCGAAGCCGACGACTGACGCGGGGTGAGGAAGGATCACCAGCATGACTGGGGTACGTTCCTAGCGTGGACAGCCATACCCGAGGCCGGAATGCCGGCGTAGCCCGAGACAATGGTTGAGGAAGGATCACCAGCTGGGTTGCGCTACGTTCCTAGCGTGGCCAGCCATACCCGAAGCCTGAATGCCTGAAGTGGCTCGCACGTCCAGCGTTAGGTGCCGGCGAAGCCGACGACTGACGTTGGGTGAGGAAGGATCACCAGCATGACTGGGCTACGTTCCTAGCGTGGCCAGCCATTCCTGAAGCCGGAATGCCTAAAGTGGCTCGCACGTCCAGCGTCAGGTGCCGGCGAAGCCGACGACTGGCGCGGGGTGAGGAAGGATCAGCTAGGTTGGGCTACGTTCCTAGCGTGGCCAGCCATACCCAAAGCCGGAAAGCCTGACGTGGTCCGCATGTCCAGCGTCAGGTGCCGGCGAAGCCGACGACTGGCGCGGGGTGAGGAAGGATCAGCTAGGTTGGGCTACGTTCCTAGCGTGGCCAGCCATACCCAAAGCCGGAATGACTGGCGTGGTCCGCATGTCCAGCGTTTGGTGCCGGCGAGGTCGACGACTGACGCGGGGTGAGGAAGGATCACCAGCATGACTCGGCTACGTTCCTAGCGTGGACAGCCATACCCGAGGCCGGAATGCCTGGCGTAGCCCGAGACAATGGTTGAGGAAGGATCACCAGCTGGGTTGCGCTACGTTCCTAGCGTGGCCAGCCATACCCGAAGCCTGAATGCCTGAAGTGGCTCACACGTCCAGCGTTAGGTGCCGGCGAAGCCGACGACTGGCCCGGGGTGAGGAAGGATCACCAGCATGACTGGGCTACGTTCCTAGCGTGGCCAGCCATTCCCGAAGCCGAAATGCCTAAAGTGGCTCGCACGTCCAGCGTCAGGTGCCGGCGAAGCCGACGACTGACGACTGACGTGTACAATCTCGATGAGTGAACCAGCCCGCTAAAAACTAATAAAAATACAATTAAAAGCCTATCAGTAGAATGCTAACACGTTCACGAACGTACAATTTTCGTGTGCCCTATGCGTGAGACCAATCGATTTTTTTAAGTCGTCGGAACTCTGTCACGACATCGTGACACATGGTCCCACACGGCCGAAAGGGTATGACACGGTCGTTGACGTATTCTTCGGTCAAGAAAGTAGCTTTCCAAATTTGTGTTATTAGGGCGCGAGTAGCGCAGTCGGAGGGGATGTCGGCTTTTGCATGCATATCCTTTATCCCTTCACTAGTATTTTTCTCAAATCATTTAAAATACATCAACTCACTGAAAATATTCTCTCCTTTACGGCCACTTTAGGTGGCAAAGTACTCTGGGATAAGCAGCGTCAAGTGGGGATAAGCATATCCTAGAGGAGGTCAGCGGCTCGACGAAAAAATTTTCTAGCTCCACTGTAATATTTCCAAAAATTCTAATGCACCATAGAAGGCATGAGATTAGCGTAAAAACATTAAAAAATCTTGCTGATTTCAAAAGATTTTCAGGAATAATCCTAATTGGGAGGATGAAGTCTGCAATATTAGTGAAGACTGAGGGGAAAGTGATAAACTTACTGAGAAAAAAGGTCCTTTAAAAATTTCGTTGAACTTCTGAGAATTTCCGTTAAGTCGTTAAGCCAGATTTTAACGGGAAATGCCGTTAATTCGTTAAATTCGTTAAATCGTTAACCGTTAAATGCGCACCCCTGATAGTGACGGTCGTGTGGATCATCGAGTCGTGAGGCGATACCGAGCATTGGATGGAAGGTGTGAGGATAGTGGAATATGGGTTACCTCCACAAATTTGATAATCCGCAGTTACGCAAGGGAATGTTCATAGAGATAAAATTACAAAGAGGCAAAAAATATTGGGCTTGTTTCTTATTGATGGGAAAAGTGCATTGTTTTGGCGACCTTGTGGCGCGTTATATTGGTTTTGTTGATTGTTTTGAGGGTACTGTCGATTAGGTTGATTGTTATGGTTAAAATTTTGAGGCTGGTTGTAGGGGATATTTTGTTGTTGATCGCGGTTTCTAGGCCTGTAGTTGAATCGGTTTCCATCGTTTTGCGCAAAGGGCGGAGGTTGGAAGGCTGTGTTTTGGATACGTCTGAAGGGATTCGAGAAGTTGCGGGGGTTCCACCATGCGCGTTGGGGTTGTTGGCGTGCGTTAAAATTATTAGGCGGTCTGTTGTAATTTGTATTATTGCGTGGTATGCATAAGTGATTTATTTGCGTACGGATTTTGTCCATTTTTTGTTAATCGCTAAAAAGTTGAGTTTTTCTAACACATCCTTGTTTTCCTGGCGCTGTTGTTGCTGCAGCCATTGTTCTTTTTCCACGTTGTCAATGACAAGGTCAAAGTTGTCGTTGTCTGGGAGTCTTCTGATTGCGCGGCGGATCTTGGGTGCAATACTTTTACAAAGTCGATCGCCAGTTGTTCCGGGATGCCATTATTTTTTCCTTAGAAGGCAGAGCGCGTTTTGGCGCTTACCTTTCTAGCGAACTCCGCATTGGATTCTTTGCCTTGCCGGAGATGGTGCAATTCGTCGCGCAGGCTTCACATCATAGCCTGCGATTTGAAGATCCGCGCTAAAGCTAGCGCAAGTGTATCCCAGCTGAGCTTTTCTTCTGCTGGGATATTTTGTACTTAGCTTTGGCACCGCTTTGAGGTAGAGAGGGAGAAGAGTCTTAGCGTGGTCATGGAGAATATCGAGGCTCTCTACGAGTGACACATAGTCCTCCAAGAAATCCTGGAAGGTTCTATCGCCCTCCCCCGTAAATTTTTCGATGCGTCCATCGATTAATTTGCAAGAGAAGTAGAGTGGGTTCTGTGCTGCTGGTGCAAAAACTGCCATTGCTATGTGTTGGTTATTGTTAGTAATCAAAGGAAGGTCGCGAAGTGGTAGATTATCAATTTCAAATGAGATTGTAGATTCGTTATCGGACCAGCTATCGATTTCGCTTGCGATATCGATGTCTTCCTGGACACTAAGGGTATCCGATATAGAATTGGTATTGAAATTAGGAAAAGTTGTTCCAAAGGAGGAGGTGGAAATTTACATTGCAACTTAGAGAAAAAATTCAATCACTTGGAACATTTTGGAGTAGCTACTATGTTACTAACTATGTTATCCGATCGGAGTCTCGTGCGGGGTTGAATGGGTTCTAGGGGTCGGTTCGAAGGTCCTGTTCCTACTCGATCGAGAGCAGGAGATGAAAAATCTGCAGCTGTCTGCAGTTTGAAATTTGTAGTGGTTCGGTTAAAAAATTTATGGGAGTTACGTTATATTATTTTTATACGTTATGCAAACGCAGTGCGCATGGAGCGCAGTCGGAGGAGGCGCCGGCTGTCGCTTGCACCCGATACCAGGTTCCTGGTTCGGATTTCCCGTCCAAGCCAACCAAGCCTTCTATCCCTCCGAAGTCGGTGAATTGGTCCCAGACTTGTCTGGGAAGGATGAAGCGCTGACTTGTTCAGCAGCTGGCCACCGCAAGTCATTGTATGGCCAAATACGCATTCAACTCGCATCCACGACATCCGGTGGAAGTAGAATGCGTGGCGGATCCCAAATGGGATTGAATAACGCCGTCCTTTATCCGTTTACAAGCAAAACGAATGAGGTTGGAGAGAAAATGAAAAAAATTCAATTAAGGCCTAAATAAACGTCACGTGAAGAGAACAGGTGCGTTTAGGAATAGGTCCGGCAATGTTATTGAACTGCTGCTGGTCGTGGAGCTGCTTGAGAGCTTCTATAGCTTCTAAATTTTATTACACGGAATCGCTCCTATGGCGCATAAACGAATTCGATTTAAATGAGGGAGAGAAAAAATGATAAAAAACAGGAGGAGGATGGATTCAGAAGAGAATTAAAGATAAGCAGTTATTTTTCCCTTAAATTCGCACTGTGTATTTAAATTTTCATCGCCTTACTTTTAATAGTCTTGGTTGCGCTTGTATGTTTAGAATGCTACCTCCAAATGTGATGATTTCATTAATGTTGTGAGGGGGAGTAGTAACCTGGCCAGGCTTTGCAAAAGTTCCTGCTCTATTAAAATTGTCTTCTTATAAGGTTTTAGCCTTCGTCACACAAGTTATATCGCGCTTTCATTGAAATATCATAGACCTCGCAAACGGAGAGGAGAGTAGAGTGTGACGATAATGCGCAAAAGATCCGTTTAGGAGAGAAACGAAAATCAAAAAAAGTGCTGTGGCGGCAAGGCATATCGAAATGAAGACTATCAAGAACACAGATGCGGGTGGAAGATCAACAGGCTGTCAATAAAAGTAGTTTCTGAGCTGTAAATAAAATTAATTTGTAAGTAGTAAGAAAAGGAAGATTTCCAAGCTGTCATTTTCAAAAAGTGATCAATTTTTCTAGTAATGACGGAGCAAAGAAGAAATACGTAATTATATACATATATATGTATATATATATGTATATATATGTATATATATGTATATGTATATATATGTATATATATACATATATATATATCGAGATGGAGTTCCGCTACCTCCATGTAATATCCGCGTGCTCTAAGATTTAATCCCAGAGTGTAGTGTGGACCTGAGGCCACGCGGCTATCACGTTAGTCCTTCTCCTCTCTTCATACATGACAGAAAAACTGTTAATATAATATTTATGAAGGAGTAGAAAAGGCGACGCTCCACTACAACGGCAACAGTATTCACATGTCCAATGGACCACGACCAACAACCACACAGCAATCTCTCAGGAGGCGGTTTTATATCCCCCCAGTGTTTACGGGCGCCTACCCTGGTGGTCCTGGCGGCGGCTGGTACGGCGCGTTTGTTATTGCACTTAGGCAGCCCGCCAGCTGCTGCGCAAACACGAGATAACAGCAACCCAATCCCTCATACTACACTATCCCTTTACATCCTTTACAGTCTTCAACAGCTTCAACGTCTCCTTAATTTCCGGAAAAACTGACCATCTCTTCTCGAGCCGACCCAGTAGACGATTGGCATCAATTTCTTCGGATCTTTCCTTCGCCTCGTTTCGCCTCCGATATACTCCGGCGAAACTTTCGCTTTGAAGTTTCTACACATAGAACGGGGGGGGGGAAGGCTTTATCTCTCGTCATCGTGCATATATACGTTCTCGTTATGCATGTTGTACGTTTACATACATTCAAGTGGTATGTTAGATACATACGCGTCGTTTCACGTAAGGTATACATACATACATGTGAAATTGTCGTATCATACGCATACTGAGGCGTCACAAGATGATATATTAATTCTGAACGTAACATCGCTCGGGTCGAATGGATTATACATGCGAGGCATGAGAAGATGCCTCGGCGACCGTAGTGTCGACGGCCATGTCAGTTGAGATGCTGCCGGCCCTGTGGAGGTACGAGCTGACCATATGCTGAAGGTATTTAGAGCTAAATTTCCCGAGGGGCTAGCCAGTTGAGACTGCGGTTACCCTAGTATGTCAATGGGGACGATTTCATGGAGCATCCAAGTGTCTCAAAGGACTTATCAGCGGAAAGCCGAAAAGGTTGTAGTGTCGACGGCCATGTCAGTCGAGATGCTACCGGCACTGTGGAGAAGTGGAGGTACGATCTTACAGAATCCTGAAGGTAGAACTAAATTCCCCGATGGTATCACCCTAGTATGACAATGGGGAAGGTTCCATGGAGCATCTAAATGTGTCGAACGGCTTACAACGACAAGCTAACATGATTTTCCCACTGGCGATTCCAGTTCTTAACGCGTGGTTAGCTGCCCTAATAACCCAGGCAGCCAAATCTCCATTGGCTTGCCTACGTTGCGCGAACTGAATAAGAATGACTGTGGCAACGGAGGGCTTCTGGCTTTACAAAATTGCTGCCATTATAAGGACTGGGTCAGACCTAATTTACTCGCCACGCTAGACCCTACTGCAGTCTGATCGGTCTTGGACTTAGCTATCAGAATCCACCATATGCCCTCACCTCTATAGGAAAAGTGTTGGAACTGAAGCGCGCAAATCTCACTAATCCTTAGCAGCCTCTGGAAAGCGATGAGGACTATGACGGCTTGGGCCGAGCTTGATCGAGGGCCGTTTTAACTGTTATATCTAGGTCGGACTTGGAAGCCTTGGGATGATGCTTGGCATTTGGTGAAGTCTTAGTGACCATCCTAAGCAGTGCTTTCAGATCGTGGGACGTCTGCATCGTCCGAAGGCAGAGGACCGAAGAAATGTGTGAGGGCGCTGATGTGGTATCCTAAAGATCTAACCTTGCCTGCATGGATTAGATAAGCCACAAAAACGTTCCTCAATTTAGGAAGACCTGATTATAGAAGGTGGTAGAGGCGGTTAGGACTTGGTGTCCCAGAGGAGGTGGTTCAGTGGTTTTTATGAAGGTGAGGACGAAGGCGAGAAGACAGAACAGCTGGCAAAGTAAGTTTATAGGTAATACGATGAATATATGTACTGGGTTTGGATGGTAGTAAACGGGAGAGATAGCCTTGTTGCGGCTTGAGGAGGAGGAAGGAGGAAGGAGTAGGGAAGAGGAAAAAGGAGCCGAGAAGGGGTTATCGTGACTCAGAGCGGAGCACTCTATCTACAGTCAGGTCGCCTCCGCAACCTGTAACGGACGGGGCGATAAGGGGAACGCGTTAGGATCGTCGACGACGACGATACTGATATGGGAACACGAAACTTGGAAATGAAATCGAAGAACTGGGTCGTTACTCTCCGGTAGATCTTGAGCGTCCCTGGCGTTACAGCGAGATGGACACAAGCCTCGATAATGGTGGCTACTTGCAGGAGACCCACTGCTGACGCCATATGAGCCGTGTCGACGGCTGCTGTATGGCGTAGGCTGCGGATCACAGCTGTAAATGGATTTTATATGCTTTCAGCACCTTTTCAATTCGGATGGGAGGGCGGGTAGGGTCGCTAGACGAGAAAAAGCCGGAATGGGTTTAGCCGGGGCCCTCCCTCTTTCGTCAGCGCTGGCGCCTGCTGACCTCAGCGAGCGCAAGGCGCTGTCTCGTGACTACGCAGGGGCCGGTACCGTATCGTCGGTACCGGTACCTGCATTCGTGCTCGAATGCATCGACCGCTGTCGATGAGACATGTAGAAATTCAGATCATCATTTTCGCCTCCGATATACTCCGGTAAAATGTTCGCTTTGAAGTTTCTACACATAGAACAGAACCTTTAAGCCCGGAGGGGGCCAGAATGCTATTAGAGCAAAAGCGAAGTCGAAACTAAGGGTGGGACCCAGGGGTGTGCGTAAATGAAATTTGAAATTTCGTAAATCGTAAATCGTAAACCGTAAATCGTAAGCGTCACCTGAACTGTAGTGCAGTACAACTAAATTTCCAGAGGCTTTTTCTGCTAATGTTAATAAGATGTAATTCAATATTTATTTAACCATCGTGCTAGTTTCAGCTTTCAGCTTAATCTGAACAGTTTTCTTACCAAACTTTTTCTCTTGTCACGACTTCCTGATAGTAAAAAATAGTCCGAACCAAGCTTTACAACTTTCAGGAAAGTCGAAAAACTGTGGATTCAAAAACATTACTCAGGCCTATGGCATTCCAGCAAAAAGCTTGCATCGATTCATTACATTTCTAACTTACTACCAATGCTTTAGCTTGAACATAAATCTAGGATTTAGCGGAAACAACAGCAGAAAAATCGGTTTCAAAACTGAAAATTAAAAAAAAATTTCACCATTGACTATTGCGCCGGTTTCCTGCTCCTGCACCTGTCAGATTTCGAAAACTTCATAACGCTTTCACGACACGCGCTAGAAGGTTTTCAGGTGTCTGCCGCGTGGGATAACGCGCATTTTTCCCTCGCGCTGATTACTTCTATTATTTTATTTGTGTTACTGATTCGTTAGGTATGAAAAAACAGTAACAAATGAAGTTTTCCATGGACCATCTTGACTGTAGCTATTAGCGGACTCATTGATTAAAATTGTTCTATAGAATGTGTGATAATTTTTAATGAACTATTTTTGTGATGGTGTCCGACGACATTGTCGTACAATGTCGTGAAAGGGATAATATTGCTCCACCATTTAATAACTCCCAGCACTTGCACGGGCTACACTTCGCCAGCTCTGTAACGAATGTTTGCTCTCCGAGAGCCTGCAGCATCGTAAGCGGATTAGATAGGGTGTATACGATAAACTCCATCACATCACTGAGATTGGAGATCAAGACTGTCAAAACCAGTTCGACCTTTTCTAGAAATGCTACGCGCTCGATTTTACTGCACCTTTTATATCAATTTGCTCATAAGGCAGAATGCAAACCGATAGAACCATTGATACATGTCGCGAAGACGAGCAGTATTAGTAGGTGGTGGCGTGCCAGCCAATAATAACCAGAGCACAGACCGAACACATGCCAGCCGATCAGGATTCCAACTGTACATACACGCCCTCTCTGAATGACATGCCCATTCAATGCGGTCTCATTCGATGAGGAGTTCCCATCTCACAATGCTTCCCGTTCTCGCGGCATATAACGAAACGTTTCAACACAAGTGTAGCAACACTCTTGCAATCACGAATGATGTTCGATCATGGATCTGCGTCAATTCTATTCGATGGGATTTACATGAAGCAAATTGACGTTATTACCAAACAGGGCGCGGATCAAAGAATGCTCCCTCCCTTTCTCTAAGAAACTGCCTCTAATGGCTTTCTATGGGCTGGAATGAAACAACCTTTGCCAGTAGGAATGCGATGCGAATTGCTAGCTCTAGACCAGTGACTGAGGACCCCAGCCTCCCCTGCCTTCTAAACATTAGCTTATCATACTAAATAATAATCCACTAACCGATGACTCATAAATTAGTCAAAAAATAAGGGGAATTACGGACCGCGAAAATAGCGAGAAATATACAGACGACTTCTACGTGTCATGGCAACTTCAGCCCTGGGAGTAATCGAGGTCACTGAACACGAATCTGAAGTTCGTTTTAAAAGTGTCGTTCACCATCATTCGATATTGATCAAATCGTCGATCAGTACCAGCAATGGGAAACGAGGTCCAGTCGGGGGATGCCAGTAGTGCTGTACCAGTACATGGGAAGGGGTTCCAGTAAAGGGGGCAAGTAGTTGGGGACACTGATGTAAAAGGTGAGTTCCAGTAAAGGGGGCAAGTAGTTGGGGACACTGATGTAACAGTCCCACATGGAAAAAAATTCAGTTCAACGTAGCGTTAGAAGCGATAGGAATCCCCGGTTCTGACAAAAAGACGTTTCGTTGTGCGACCAAAATCGATCAGATCTATCGAAAATGTCGATTTTTGCCTGAGGTTGACCGTTTGAGGACGAGAAGTGAAGGTGTTCGTAGTCAACCTGGCGCTAGAGTATTCGAATAGTGCCTTTTCTACTGCTAGGAAGGAAAGAGGGCTGGATACGCAGAGCAGCTAGCTTGATCTGATTCTCCTCAGTGATACTACAACATCGCACGAGGCACGCCGATTGGCGTGACGGAGCACTTGTTTTTTATTGTATTGCACTTGTTTATCCTCTTGAACCTGTCCGGTTCCAAACTGGAGCCTTACAATGTCAGTGAAATGAGAAAGTTAGTTAGGCGAGGAAGTCGGATTCGAGAAGACAGTGCACAAAATGATATTGTCTAACACTGTAACACATTAGAACACATCATCAAAAATCAACTCTAAAGGGAAGTGGGAATGAGCTACATATAAGAGACCATTAGAGTAGTCACATCTTTATAACCCACTCCTCATAAATTTAGTCGCCAGTTGGTTGTCGGTCAAAGATCACATTTACGAAAATTTACGATTTACGATCCAAAATGTTGTAAATCGTAAAAAATTTGCCAGAAATCGCCGTAAATCGTAAAATCGTAAATCGTAAATCGTAATTACGCACACCCCTGGTGGGACCACGAAACGTAAAGAAGAGAACACTCGCTTGGAGCGCCGGTGACCCTGCTGGAAGGACAATGAGGCTTTTGATTTCGGGCATCCTGGAGTCATTAACCCTAAGTAGGGGAAAACAGGTTTGATTTTCACAGAGGAAATCCTTGGATTCCTTTGCAGCAATGGGACTTTGCCCTGCGAAGGGTTTTGGATAATAAATAGGGAGGAGGAACCAACCAAATGAGTCCTTGGTTCCGCAGCACTCCAGTTTCATGCGCAAATGCGTCCACTGCGTATGCGCCTTCGGAGGCCCATCTAGAAACGAAAATCGGACATTCGGCTGTACGATTACTTGCGATCATGTCCACTGAACAAGTACCCCATGAGTCGCTACGTTCAAGGTAAATCGCGTCTTCCACGGCCCAGTCATCTAGATGGACGAACCTGGAGGCTGAATCTGCTTCCGAATTCAAGGATTTTGGGAGATATCCAGATAAATTCTATCATGAGCGCCAAAGCTTCGCAAAAGTTCCAGATGCTCACCGCTAACCTTGTAGCTCCGTTTTACTACTACACTACTACTAATTACTAATAACTAACTAATTTACTAATTTTACTACTAAGAACTCTTCTGAAGAAACAGACTTCGCAAACGCCTTAGTCGCTGAGAAAACAGCATACATTTCGCGGAAAGTCGAAGATAACTCTAACCTAGATGAAGGCCCCTTCATGTGCCACCTCATCGCGTTGAAGGGGTAAACATCACTTTGTGATGGCTAACGGCACAAACGGTCACGCAGTACGCGACGCTTTGTCGTGTATGGGCGGCTCTCATGTATCCCTGGCCAGGAACATGCGAGTAACCAGACCACCGCCATGGCTCAAACAAGCAAACCCGCGCCTCAGTCCTCCGCGCGCCGGAGGTGGACTTTATGACGTCGGTTGAATCCACCTCCGCCGAGGGGTCATCTAATCTCGGAGTGAAACCATCAGAACGTCACTGGAATCGGGCTACCGGAAACTCCCTCCCACCACGACATGGAAACTGCCTATTCGTCTGCACTTATAACTGTCGTACGATCGCATCTAAGCAGGATCTTCGGATACTGCTTTACAGAAGCCGCAACATGAAATACGACGTTATCGCCCTGCAGGAAACGAAAGGCAGAACAGAAACCATAAGAAGGACCGACAACAACGAGCTTCTCATTATCGGAGCAAAGGTGGACAGAAAGAATATTGGCGGAGTTGGATTTCTCGTCAATTCGACAGTGCAGCACTTAGTAGACTCTTACAAGATCATCAGTCCGCGAGTAGCTGTTCTTCGTCTGAAAAACAAAGATCAAGGAACCATCTCCATTATAAATGAATATGCTCCAACATCTGCGGCCACAGACGAGGAAAAGGAGGAGTTCTACAAGCTATTCGAAAGGACTGCCAACGGCGAGGAGAGCTACTACTCAGTTGTTGTTGGGGACTTTAACGCTACCGTCGGTACGAATGATCACGACGAATGGAGGATAGGACCACATAGAACCTCCTTAAGGAATAAAAACGGAGAGCGCCAGATAGACTTTCTATCCACGTGCCGTCTCTTCCACGGAAATTCTATGTTTGAGAAGCCTTCAAACCGACGATGGACCTGGGAAAGCCCAAATGGAGAAACACGTTCGGAGATCGACCATGTTCTTACAAACAGACGCTGGAGTCTGCTCGACGTCTCCGTGCTGCCTTCATTTGACACCGGCTCGGATTACCGTCTTGTCCGTGCGAAGCTGACTCTCAAAAAGAGGGTGTTCAAGCGTGACACTCATAAGCCGGCACCGGTGAGGATCCTCACATTCAAGTGTGAGGAGTTGGAATATGCAATAAAGTCGTATGATTGGAATCTTCTTGAAGATCCATCGGAAGACTACGACCTTCTCTCCAAAGGACTGTTGAAATGTGCTAGCAGCCCCTGCGAAGCCACATCACCGTCTGCTTCAAGACTCAACGCACATGCGATTAAACTCTTGGAGCAAAGAAGAGGTGTTAAACTGGATCCTAATGCTTCCCATCTGGAAAAAGTCACCATCTCGAAGGCCTGTCGAATTGCGGTGAAAGAGTCCACTCAAGCCTACAGAGGATTGAAGCTGTTAGAAGCCGCTGGGAAAGGTTCATGCATAAAGCGCTGCAAACGAGATCTATGCGATCAGAAGGCAATAATTTCAGCCCTTGTGGATAAGGATAGAACAATGCAAACGTCTCGAAGAGCGATGGAGGCCATCGTTCAAGAATTTGTAGTGGGAGCACTGTAGTAGGATTCGAACACAGGGTTTGCGTAGATCCTAGAGTAAACACAGGTGGCCGTAGGACAGCGGGGCCGGCATCTAATCCGCTCCGCGCAGCTCTTGACCCGCCGTATAACAGCTGGCCGTCCGCTGCCCAAACATCTCCCGATTCAAAACCGTAAGCAGAAGAGGGACCTACTGTACCATCTGGCCGTCAAGCTGAGGGTCCCGTCTCCGGATTTTGGGAGGGAGGTTAGTGGTGGGTGGTGGTCCGACTCGCTAGGCTGTTATCTTTTCGCCTCCTCCTGTCCTTTCTTAGGTCTTGTTTAATTGTTTTATAAGATAAAAGTATGAAAGGTCTCTCGTGTTTTATTCTGTAGTCTCAAACTATTCATATACCTACAGCTAGTGTCCTCGAACTTACCCCGCTACACTAAACTGAATCAGTGGGAGTTCAAAGGATATTACAAATTCTACACAGATCTGTTTCGTTCTTGCACCACTATCCCAAAATGCTTGATGCCACCAGCTGAGGAAGTGCCTCCCATTAAGGAATCAGAAGTTGCTCGTGCCATCAGAAGGATAAAGCCGGGCACTGCTCCCGGACCGGACGGCATTTCTGCTGATCTCCTTCGTGCGGGTGGCAGTGCCCTCTGTTTACTTCTTGCCAAGCACTTCAACCACTACCTTCGACTTGGTAGGATTCCGGACTCATGGAAGGAGTCGAAAACTGTTTTAATCTTCAAAAAAGGTCAGTAGGAGGATATCAACAACTATCGACCCATCAGTCTTCTCTCGGTTGGCTACAAGATCTTCACCAAGATACTGCTCAATCGTATGGAGCGTTGCTTGGATGAGTATCAGCCAGTGGAGCAAGCAGGGTTTCGCAAGGACTTCTCCTGCATGGACCATATTCAAACTGTCTCACAGCTCATCGAGAGGAGCCGCGAATACCACCTCCCACTTGTCCTTGTCTTCGTGGATTATCGGAAAGCGTTCGACTGTGTGGAAATCAACGCCGTTTTGAACGCACTTGTGCACGCTGGTATACCATCGCCCTACATCCGACTTCTCGACGAATGCTTCTCAAACACATCAACTACCATCCAGCTGTTCGATCGAAAGCTTAAAATTCCTATCGGGAAAGGACTACGGCAGGGAGACACGATTTCTCCCAAGCTATTCCCAGCGGCACTCCAGGATGCCATGAAGGACTTGAACTGGGACGATAAAGGCTACCTTGTCGACGGTAAACGAATCAGCAACCTTCGCTTCGCCGACGATGCTGTTCTCATCTCTACCAGCACGGCAGTAGCCGATGAAATGCTGAACGAGCTCAATGTGGCAGGTATGAAGATTGGATTAGACATGAATATGTCCAAAACACAATTTATGGTCAACCGGTGGTGTGACACGGGACTCGTAAGGTTAAGTGGAGTCGTTCTACAACAGGTCGACTCCTACTTCTATCTGGGAAGAGAGCTGAACATGGATAACGACCTCGCTCCTGAAATCGCCCGCAAGAGATACGCAGCATGGGCAGCCTTCAGTTCGATTCGCGAAGTCACCGATCAGGTCAAGGATGCCGGCCTCAGCGCCTCGATATTCAACGCCTCTGTACTGCCTGCGATGTGTTACGCGACGGAAACCTGGTCCGACAACAAGACAATCGCCAGAGCGATGCAAACAACGCATTGTGCACTGGAGAGATGTCTTCTGAGGACACGCCTTCGTCAGCAATGGCAAGAAGGCCTACGAAGCTCGGAGCTACGGGAGAAGTCACAATTAGCAGATCCGCTGCAGTACATGAAGAAGTCCAAATTTCGCTGGACCAGACACCTGCTTCGACGAAAGGACGATAGATGGAGTCCCCGTGTCACAGAATGGCTCCCGAGAGACCATAAGAGACCACGGAACGACCGCCAACGCGGCAGACTCATTCTCATGATCTTTCAGAGAGCGGAGTCTGCCTCACTGGACCGACAAAAGGACCATCAAAGTATCAAAGTGAAGTAAGTAGATAAAGGGAGAAGCGATGAGAAAGTTATGGATGAATGGTTATGATGAAGTACTGCCCCATAACGAAATGCGAAGCATCTGATGACGCGATGAGCGCGTTCTCGGAAACTTCGTGCGGTGCATGTAGCAAAACTCCTTTAAAAGAATTTTCGAATTCTAACCACTTTCTTATCTCACTTCTTTCAAGCTTGCATAAATTCCACTTGAAGGTTGGAGCAGTCTGGACACTGCTTATCAGCTATCTTTCCAATCGTGGCTCTCCACCGCCTCTTCAGATCTAGGGGGGTAAGAAGATGCATGGAGGAGATAAAGCCTTGCCATTTGAGTCGTTGTCGGCAAGAGGGCTGCCGTTCTTTAGTAACCTCAAACCAAACTCTCTAGTTCTGGCTCTTATTTCACTAGTGAGGTCTAGTGCGAAATCTTTCGTATCTGTCATGTGGGCTCGCCATGTTAGCTTCTTGGTACGGACCCAGCAGCTCTTACCTTCGGCTATCGAGAAGCCCGCAGAGTCGAGATCTGCATGTACAGTCTTCGCCGACTCTTCGCACCAGTGTGCGGATGCGCTCCAGATTAGGTCATCTTCAAGGTATATGGCCACACAAATGCCTTTGGCTCTCCGCTTTCTTAAGAGAGGTTTTAAAAGCTTGATAAGAATAAATGGAGCTAATGACATCCCAAAGGGCAGAACGACAAACTTAAAAAACCTATTTCTCCATTTGAAACTCAGGAACTTCGAGAAGTCCTTATGCATACTCACATGATGGAAACCTGACTTTAGGTCGAAAAATGCCATGAATCCTCCCTTCGGGAGCAGAGGTGCAACTTTCCTCATATCTTCAAATTTAATCCCAACTCCTGGGAAACATCTGTTCAGAACAGAGAGATCTAGAATCAGTCTCAACTTCTCACCTTCCGTGACGGAAAGTGGGTTGACGCGAATGAAAGAACCTTCTGTGACCTCCTCGACAGCTTTTAAAATCAGTAGGCGATCAATTTGTGAAACAATAAGTGCAGCGTTTATGAAAGCTAAAAGAATTTTTCTTGCTGAGATTTAATGAAGCAACTTCCACACAAAACGGGTTGAAGCCATGCAAAATAATCGCTCAGATTAACCCGGAAGGTTCCAATCTAGACCAAAACTCCTGTTTAGGGTGGATGTTTCCGGCCACGCTGGGAAAGCAACTGAAACGCTTTCGCGATCATTGCTTTAATACGACAGTTTTCGGGAGCTATCGGTCGCAAAAGGCTAATTGAAGCCAGCACATCACTATTGAAACACAGAATGCTTTTCGAGACCTGGTCTCTTAAAGACAGGTTTACTCACGGTCGAAGTGGACATCATCTTTGAAAGGAGAACGATCTCCTTGGTGACATGTGCGGCTTGTGCGACAGATGCGGACTCCGAAATTGCTGACAATAGGACCAAAGCAGCGGCTGCTTCGGCTTGGACGTCTGCTCTACAACAGAGCTCGTCGAAGACAGCTTTATGGATAGTAACATCTGACGTGACGATGTCCTGACTCTTAGTAGAGGACATAACGCGACAACCTGTCGCTAGACGAGAAAAAGGCGGAATGGGTTTAGCCGGGGCCCTCCCTCTTTCGTCAGCACTGGCGCTTGCTGACCTCAGCGAGCGCGAGGCGCTGCCTCGTAACTCCGCAGGGGCCGGTACCGTATCGCCGGCACCGGTAACTGCATTCGGGGCCGAATGCGTCGACCGCTGTCGATGAGACATGTAGAAATTCAAATCATCATGTCTCCATCAGTGTCGTCCTCGTCGTGAAGGCCTTCACGTCTTCCATCAGCTGGAGAGCGCTTCTTGACCTCATTTCGCAGCTGGTTCACTTGTTGCTCGACTTCGTTCACGTGCATGTTGACGAGGGGCTTGGCATCTTTGCTTGCGAACCTTCTTGGAGAACTTGACGAGCTGGTGTCGGACGAAGGATTGGGTTGGTAGCGAATCTTCTCGAAGAAATTCTTCTTTCTTCCTCTTGACCGAAGTCGACTGAGTCGGAGTTGGATTTGGCCAGTGCAGCTGGCGCTTGTCGGCGATTTTCTTCTTTCCGAGGGCTGGTGTAGGAAATACAGACGCCTCTGATGACGATATGAGAAGCGAATGAAGCTTCAAGTTGACCGTTAGGCGGGGCCAACGGTAATCGGCAGCGTAGTCAAAGGCATTACACTAAAGCGTGAGCATGTGAGTACGGTAGAGTGCGAGCATGCACTTTGTTTTCATTCTTCAGATAAGTGTTTTCTACCCTCGCACTCGATGCAGCGAGCGAAGGATGAGCTTGATCGTAAATATGATTTCTCTGCCCATGTTTCCGGGGATGGCGAAGAAGAACTGACACATTGCGAAATTGATTTTACAGACGCAAGACCGGAAACGTAGGTAGTATCCTATATTTACTGCGAGTAGTAATAATCCTCCGGCAATCACAAGAGTCTTGTACCATTGCCACATGTCATCGAAAATGTGACCGATGTCATTTCATTCCGGTCCGGTAGAATCATTCCATCATAGAGTTTGCACCTACTGCAACGATTCTTGTCACATGAATAGTTCGTAATAGTTTCCCATTGGAGAATGACTGTTGTTTCGAAAGAGGTTTTGAATGTTCCACAGGCGACTGAGCGACTGCTTTCGAAGTCTAGCAACTGGGTCAGGGGTATGCGTTTAAAGATTACCGATTTACCGGTTTTACAGGCATTTTTCATTAAGAGTTTTAAACAAAATTTATCTACGAAAATTTCCGTTAAATTACATTAACGTCGTTTTACGCTCCACTTTTTGAAATTTTACTTCTTCTTCATGTAAATGTATTTCGTACGATTTTTTTCTCAGATAAGCTATCGCAGTATCGTTGTGATACCGAAGCCCTTTATCTACTGGAATCAGTGGAAATAGACAGTCGAGGCCGTTCTCATATTTCGGGAATTGTTGGCATTTTCATGCTTGAAGTTTATTTGCACATGCCCCCACTTTTCAATACATATACCTCGTATTTTTTAGAGTTCCTATGCCGATTCTCGTTTCTCTTTTCTTCATTATTATTATTTTTGCATGTGCCTCCACTTCTCAATGCAGTCGCTTCTTATTTTTAGAGCTCCTATGCCGTTTCTCGTTTCTCTTTTCTTTTTTATTATTTTCTCCAGTCCTTTTTGTTATCATTTAGAGAACTTCAGAAACCCGTCCCTTCAGACGCTACAATACCCACCATAAGGATTGAAAAAGGGCGCGGTAGGCGCCTTATCCGCGTTCTTTCTGTTTCTTTGCTGTATCCGCCTTGGTCTTTATCCTTTTTGAAAAATTCACATACCACCGTAATCCCCTCGATGAGATCTACTCACTGCTTAAAAAATATTTTTCGCCATCTTATTTTTGACCACTATTTCTTTGGAAGCGCCAGGGGATACTCATTAGCGAGGGAAAATTCAAAACCTCGGAATGATCCATTTCAGGGTGTCATTCCTCACCCAGCGGTGTCTCCCGTGGAGTAGCTTAGTTTTGAGTAAATGACTGAAGGTAGCTCTTTTCAGATGTCGCAGATTAATTTTTAGGGCTAGGAGACTGATCCACTTACATATTCACAAGTTTGCCGCTTTTCGTTAGTGGCAAGCGATTTTCATCATGTTGAGTGGGTTGTAGTATCTGTATTATAGCAGAGTCAGAGCTACTACTTATTTAAATAGGTAGTATCCACGTTCAGGCTTCGAAATCTAGCAGCGCTTAAGAGCTTCGTCAGAACGGTAAATTGGAGCAAATGCATGTACACAACTTTGCAGTTCTTGTTTTCTTCGATTTGCTCCTCAAGTTGCATCCGGTTAAGAACACGGCTAGGTTTGTGATTTCGGCCTCGTCAACAGCTTTCTGACAGTAGAATCCGTCTCAAATCCGAGTTGTTCGAAATTTCAGGCTTTCTGCGCCTAGTGGATCTTACGGACTGAGGCTCTGGGTCGGTCTGAGCCTGCGCTCGACGGGCGGATCGTCGTCGACCTTACTCGGATCGCACCTCGGATCCGAGTAAGGTCGACGACCCCCCACTAGCAGTGTGCTAGCAATAAAACCCCCCCACTAGCAGTGTGCTAGCAATAAAACAACACCAATCGATCATTCGGAACCGTTCGATGTTCAGGCTCCTTCAAGCTCACTTGAAATTATTGCCTTCATTACATCTTTATACATGAGGCTCTTAGTTACAATTGCTGTTCTGGTTTCACCCTAGAGAGGGGTTCTTCATTTTAAACCAGACACCTTTTAATCCAAGGATACCGTGTTTCAGATTAACAGATAGATTCTTGGTGATGTAGTTACTATTCACGTACCTGTAAATCAAAAATCTACAGAAACAATTTCAGTAAGAGGCATGGGTATTGGAAAGCAACTTTGATAATGAGTAAGCAGTATTTGCCCACTCAATTCTTTTAATATGGTTAAAGGGTGCCTGGCGCAGCCTCAACATCTAGCGTTTTGAGAAACTCGTGCTTTTCACGATTACACATAGAACACAGAACGGGAAGAGCCATTCTTATTTTCAAATTTTACGATTCGATTCATTCGATTCATACAGCGTAGGAGATTTTCCTAATACATCTTGCGGAGATGAATTTTTGTAAAATTAGTCAGAACAAAAAGGCCGCTCACTTGAATTTTAACGCGGTTCGGCCTGCAGTGTCTGCTCACGCTGGAACGTAATGCTTGGCAGTCATCACTTGGCAGCTTTGAGGGCACCATACTTTTTCCGATCTGCTCCGTCACATCGACGATTACGCCTTTGTACAATGGTTATCAATTGGTCATGACGCAAACACAGCCATGTACTTGTCGTGCGCTGTTTGTTTTGCAGAGATTAATCGATGTCTAAGGTTCAATAACGGATAGTCTCTTTGCCTCACACTAACCTCACACACTAACTGTGAAACTCACTCTGACTTCACACACTAACTGTGAAGTTAGACTACTCGATGTTTTATTAATTTGATGCTATTTCATGTGCACCGCATTCAACTCATGCAATACTTACGGTTATAACAACATTTTTAAGGCATTTTTTGTTACTTTAAAGTTAAGGACCTAGAAAATGAGGAGTAGCGCTACAGTTTTATTCATCTTGATGATATCATGGCCCTGATTAAGACGAATAGAGATTTTTTACCCAGGCTTTCATATGAGGGGGCGAAGAAAGAGTTCAAGGTGGGATGGTCTCATGAAAGCTGTGCATTAATATGCACATAATGGAATAGATCACAGAAAGGTGCAATAGAATTAGATTCTAAGTACTACACTGGTGAGCAACCGTAAATCATATGATGAAAACATGGCAGAAAAGCAGTGTCGCTTTGGTGAAAGCGAAGGTGGCCTTTACGAAATGATTCAAATACGTCATGATTCAATAAAGGCTCTTAATTAATATCCATGTTTTTCTTGCTCTCTAAATGTAGCAACAGCGAGCTGCTGTGCGAAATCAAATTAAACACGGAACTAAACGAAACCTTCTTTAAGGAAAGTGTAAAGAGAACGGAAGTAGAGTATCACTACAAGTTGTGTACAGTGGAATTTTTAGAGGGCCGTCAGAGAAGTTGCTCTTTATTCCAATGAATAGAGCCTTCAGAGCATATTTCTTTTTCCCTACTACTGGCATATACTGTATTTTTTGAAAGCTGATAGTAGAGAAAATGTGCATGAAACGAAGAGGAGAGGGAACGTTTGACATTGCTTCCTCCTGAGATTACCAAAGTGTCAATTTTTTGCCAATTTTCAAACATGCTGAATGAGAACCATGTCCCACAGGTTCGCATGTATGCATAAAATTTCAAATTTCGTGCAACATAAAACAGTCTATAGGGCTGCCCTACATGGCGAACCCCAGCCATTTTGCGCTAAAATGAGATTCATCCAATACTGGGGTTCCGAGTGATCGATTGGTGTTGTTTTATTGCTAGCACACTGCCAGTGGGTATCGCACCGAGGTGCGACCCGAGTAAGGTGACGACGATCCGCCCGTCGAGCGCACGCTCAGACCGAGCCAGAGCCCCGGTCACTAAGATCCACTAGGCACAGAAAGGCTGAAATTTCGACCAACTCGGATTTGAGACGGATTCTCCTGTCAGAATGCTGTTGACGTGGCCAAAATCACTAACCTAGCCATGTTCTTAACAGGATGCAACCTGAGGAGCAAATCGAAGAAAACAAGAAAAAACTGCAAAATTGTGCACATGTATTCGCTCCAATTTACCGTTCTGACGAAGCCGCTCTTAAGCGCTGCTAGATTTCGAAGCTTAAACGTGGATACTACCTATTTAAATGGGTAGTAGCTCTGACTCTGCTATAATACAGATACTACAACCCACTCAACATGATGAAAATCGCTTGCCACTAACGAAAAGCGGCAAACTTGTGAATATGTAAGTGAATCAGCCTCCTAGCCCTAAAAATTAATCTGTGACATCTGAAAAGAGCTAACTTCAGTCATTTACTCAAAACTGAGCTACTCCTCGGGAAGCGTCGCTGGGTGAGGAATCACGCTCTGAAATGGATCATTCCGAGGTTTTGAATTGCTAGAGAACGACTTCAAAACTATATTAAGCGTTGTCTAATATCGCAATAATGAACACCACATGCTGAACTCAGATCCTCTAAAAAAGGCAGAGCTTTTCGAATTTCTTGCTGACGGAATGTCCGGAGACACCAATGGTGACTACGAAGAGGTGAAAAACCAGTTCCAGAACAATTACTTCATAACTAGGGCATGAGATGTGGAATTGTATGTTACTAAGGTTATCGCATGCTCCTTGAGGTGGGCTATCGTTTGGTATTAACTAGAATTCCTAAATATGAACCTGAATCAATCTGTGACTTAGATGTCCTTTGGGCGTTATTAGTGGGGACGTCCCTCGCTAATGAGTATCCCCTAGCGCTTTCAAAGAAATAGTGGTCAAAAATAAGATAGCGAAAAATATTTTTAAAGCAGTGAGTAGATCTCATCAAGGGGATCACGGTGGTTTGTGAATTTTCCAAAAAGGATAAAGACCAAGGCGGAAACAGCAAAAGAACAGAAAGAGCGCGGATAACGCTCCTACTGCGCTCTTTTTCCAACCTTTATGGTGGGTATTGCACTTTATGCTGATGACGTAGTCCTCATTTGTGAAAATAAAGGCGAACTCGAGCGAAGGGTGCAAGCCAAGTTTGAACTGAAATTGAATATGAAGAGTACCGAGTATCTAACAACGGACGTTGCCGAGTCCAGCTCCATCAAGGTTGGTTGCTCTCATGCACTTCTGTTTTTAGGTACTTGGAATTGCGCCCATTCTGATGATTATGGCAATTTGATGGTTGAAGTGAAATCATGCATGAGTGCAGCTTGGTCCAAGTGGCACTTGTTGACTGGCGTGCTCTAGAAAGATAGATAAAGGAAGATGCCAGAGCGCTTTATGCCGATAATCTACAGAGCAGTCGTCCGGCCAGTAGCACTACACGGCGCTGAGTGTTGGCCTGCGGCGAAGGAAGTTGAAACGCGACTCATCGTCAAGGAGACGAAAATGCTACGCTGGATGGGGGAATTAGGTGCCTGCATCGCATCCGAAACGATGTCATTCGGCAGAAGTTTGGTGCCGCGCCGATAGCCTACAAGATACGCAAAGCTCGCTTACGATGGTACGGCCACGTTCTGCGTGGAAAGGAAGACAGCGTCCGCAAGATAGGCCTTAAGTTCGAGATGATTGGAAAGCGACCTTGAGGGCGCCGAAGCAGCGCTGGTCTGAACGTTACGTATGGACTTAAAGGTTACTGGTATCCACCCTGATCAAGTGCTGGATGTGTTTCTCCTGTTTGAAATGCACCTTGTACGAATCAGCAAAACCACTTTTAATTCAAGCTGCAAATTGCTTCTCTACTTTACTTCTAAAGAATGCCACAAAAATATTCTCTTTTATAATTTGAAGTCAAAAATCCGACTATGATGAGTGTCCAAAAATGTGATCATACTCTTTCAATCGTCACACAATTTCTTCCCGTCTGCTACAAAAATGCTGTTGGGTACAATTCAAAATGTGAGAAGGTTTAGAACTTTAGGTGTGTCATACCATAGAAAGGTGATATGCGCTCAGTCAGTAGGGGATGCTTGTTGGATTATTTGTTCAAATACTGTTTTCGTCGAGTTAGCCAGCGATCAAAATATATTTTTTTGTTTTTGGATGGAATGGTTTTTGTTGGTTTATTCGGAGTTGTTTCGGTTGTTTCTACAAAGTCAAAGTTTTATATGGAAGCCAATGGCTAGTAGAATAATAAACAGTTTAGATCGTCCAAGCAATGTAAGCTTTTTATTTGGGCACCGTGTATAGGCGCCTTTTAAGATAGTGTTTTTGAACAAGCAGTTTATTTTGGTTCTCCAAAAACTTGTCCAGCTTAATTTGAAAGGTGCCAGTTGATTTTGATGGCTTCCATCTTAATTAGAAAAGTGTCCAGCTTGAGCTGAAACGTCTCAATAAAACATAGTTAGACTCAATTAGCTTTAACATAACAGAAAACGACAAGTAATTACGATTTACGATTTACGAAATTTCGGATTTCATTTACGCACACCCAAGGGACTCCTCATTATTTAAGGCCCCCGCAGACTTCTGCGGCGAGCGGCGGGCGGCGGACGGCGAAATCGCTGAGCGGCGCCGCCGAGCGGCGCCGCTCAGCGCCTTGACTCATCATCAGTGGGAGCGGTGACGGCAAGGTACTGTACTGTTTCTAGTCGGGACCGACTGGTGCTTAACAATAACGCGCCCCGATGACGATCGCGTCCGTCTCCGCTCTGGATCCCGCCGCGAAAGGGCAGAGCAAAGAGCGCAGACAGACAGAAGCTGGAGCTGCGCCGCCGGGTGGAATGATTCAAGTCATTTCCGCCAGCGACGCCGCCGGTGCCGCCGCTGGAGGCGAGCTCTGCGTCCCTGCCCTATGGTTAAGCATAGGGCAGCGGCAACGCCGCAGAAGTCTGCGGGGGCCTTTACCCTACCACTACCAGCTGCGCCCCCATTGCGCTGTTTCCAGACTACCTTAGCTCGCGCTCATGTGATTCGTGGTCTCTGTGCGCAGGCAGAGGGTTGAGAAGGCTCAGTGAACATGGCCACAACTCCGTTCCTAGAAACGTTTAGCAAATATGGAACATATGCTTGGAATCAGTGTTCGAAGCCGTGTTTGAATCCATATTTACATCTCATTTCAAGGTGTCATGGTCATCTGATATTCTTCACTTGTGAACTGAGCTAAGATCACCTTGAAAGGATTTATAAAATTTAGTGGCGCTACAGGAAAAGTCGCTTGAAGTAGGTAAATTTTGGAGATAGACGAAGTTGTTTGTATTTTTGAGATCTAGTCGGCGAGGCGAATCCACTGGTGTGTATAACTTGGAGAAAGACCAGCGCGATATATTCCAACTGTGCAAAGCTCGCATGTCACCAGGGGCCAGACTTACAGAGATTTAACAGAGAAATTACAGCCGAAATTCCTGATATCGCCTACATTTCACCATATCGCGTGTTTATAAGCCGCGTTAATTCGCGTTTTTTTTTTTCGGGAATTTCGGCTGTAATTTCTCGTCGGTGAAGAAACGTACAGCACCGGGGTCGACGGGAGGTCGTTGGTGGCGGCGGAAGGCTGCTGACGACGACAGGATCAGATCCAAACACCTGAAAACCTCCCGCCAACGCTCATCAACACCCTGGCGCGGCTCTTCACGCGCTACCTGTCGGAGTGCCAGGTTCCATCTCAGTGGAAGACCAGCAGAATTGTCTTGCTGTACAAGAAGGGAGGCGTGCACGACGTCGGTAACTATCGCCCGATCTGCCTGCTGTCCGTAGTCTAAAAGCTGTTCACTCGAATGATCCTGAATAGGATCCGCAGAACGCTAGACGAAGGACAGCCATGCGAACAAGCAGAAGTTCGGAGAGGATTCAGCACGATCGACCACATACACACCATTACGAAGCTCATCGAAGTGTCGCGAGAGTATAAGCTGTCGTTGTGCCTTACGTTCAACGACCTGAAGAAGGTATTCGACTCCGTCGAGACTGAAGCGGTCATCGACGCCATGCTCGCTCAGGGTGTTCCTACTCAGTACATCAGAGTCCATCGAGAGCTGTACAGTGGATTCACGACCAAGATCTCACCTTTAACGACGTCGTCATCGACGTGAAGAGAAGGGTTCGGCAGGAGGATACCATATCCCGAAGCTCTTCAGCGCCACCCTCGAAAACGTCATGCGCGAACTACAGGGTGCGTAAAAAGTATTGACGCACCAAAGAGCGAACGCAACAGCCCCAAACAAACAACTGAAAACGAGACCAAAGGTGTCAAACTTTTTCACTTTTATCATTTTGCTTAAGGCGCACCTCATACGTAAATCATTCTATGCTTTGACCTTCAGTGACTTGATACTTTTGTGCATTCAACATGTAAAAGTGTTACATACTCTTCAAAGACCTCCAAGGTGCTAATTCTGGCGGAAGGCTCGCTGCAAGGGACGAGCATCCGGATCCGGCCAGTATCATGGTTTGGGCATTCATCTTAAGCGTCTTTCGTTTTCGTGGATACAGGAGTGAAGATAAATCAGTAGAACTATCTGTATTGATTCCTAAAGAAGCAACCAGTTCCTTGGCTCGAATCTCACCTAGAGAGTAAGCCGTACGTCTTCCAGCAGGATTAGACTCTTGCGCAGAGTCGAGGATTGTTCAGGACTGGCGCCGCGCCAACTTTCAAGGACTTCATTTCGACACAGAAATGACCTCTGTATAGATCGGATTTAAATCCGCTGAATTACTGTATATGGGAGGTTTTGGGGAACAAGGCTTGCACTACTTCCCACAAAAGTATGAAGTCAGTGAAGGATGATCTGGTCAAAGCATGGAACGAAATCGACGTGGACTACTTGCGGCGCACCGTCGATGCCTATCATCGGCGTCTTCGTCCCTGAATTCGCAGCAAAGAAACCCATATAAAATATAAGTGATGCTATTCTGTTCGCTAGATCGTTGTTAACATTTTGTATAGAAACTGATTAAATTTTATAATGTGTTGTCATTTCTAACGTTTGCGTTTAGTGCGTCAATACTTTTTACGCACCCTGTAGAATGGGAAGATATGGGAGTGAAGGTCGACGGCCGGCAACTAGATATTAGGTTTAACGAATTAAATGGCACTGGCTCGCGCCATTTTTTGGCGCGTCTTTACGCGTTTGATCAAGAGCAAACCGTAACATGTGGCATATCATTTAGAAGCGCAAACTTTGCTCTATCGGTGAGTACCAAATTTTCTATGTAAAAGTGGGAAAACGTTAGAGTTTTATTGACTTTTTTGCAGATGGACAAAGGGTAATCCGAGGCATTTACTTGTATGAATTCAAGCTGGGCACTACAGCTAAGGAGGCGGACGAGGAGATCAACGCCTCATTCGGTCAAGGATGTTCCACAATTCGGACGGCGTATCGTTGGTATCAGAAGTTCCGGAATGGAGATGAGAGCTTGGAAGAACATGAAGGTCGTGGGAGGCATAGTGATGTTGATGAGGACAAGCTGAGAGATGTGGTAGAGGAGGATCCACACAAAGGTACCAGGGAGATAGCGAAGGTTCTTGGCGTCAGTCACAACACAGCTGCCCGGCATCTGAAGGAAGTTGGAAAGACCAAAAAGCTGGAAAGATGGGTGCCTCACGAGCTGTCTGAGGAGCAAAGAAACCGACGATATGAGATCTCGTCCGCACTGCTTCTACGGAACGAAACGGACCCATTCCTTGATCGCATCGTAACCTGTGACGAGAAGTGGATAATGTACGGCAACAGGCGACGATCGGCACAGTGGTTGGACAGCGATGAGAGCCCCAAGGTTTTTGCGAAGCCGGAAATGCACCAAAAGAAAGTAATGGTGACAGTATGGTGGTGTTGGCTGGGAATTATTCACCACAGCTTCCTCCCTCCCGGTGAATCCATCACGACAGAGAAGTACTGCATTGAAATTGAAGAAATGATGAAAAGGTTGAAGGATATCCGGCCGGCCTTGGTAAACCGAAGGCGAGTTCTCCTTCTGCACGATAATGCTCGCCCCCATGCAGCACGAATGACGTTGCAGAAATTGGATGAGCTGAGCATTGAAACTCTACCACATCCTCCGTTTTCTCCCGACCTCTCCCCAACAGTCTACCATTTCTTCAAGCATCTTGGGGACTTCTTGGTAGGGAAAATATTCAAATACCAACAGGATGCCGAAAGTGCCTTCGGAGATTTCGTCAATTCCAGAACTTCTGATTTTTATGCTACTGGGATAAAAAAGCTTGTGTCACGTTGGCAAAGATGTGTAGAATCAGAAGGTTTTTATTTCGATTAATAAACTTGCCTACAAGCCGAGATATTAACTGTTTAAATTTACAGTGGTTCAGTGCCATTTATTTCGTTACAACCTAATACATCACCTTCGCTTCGCTGACGACATCGTGCTCATAACACCGAGCATCAGCCAGGCGGAGCGAATGCTGGCCGACTTCGATCGTGTATGTGGGAACGTTGGACTGCAGCTGAATCTTACGAAGACGATGTTCATGAGGAACGGACAAGTTTCTGATGCCGGAAATGAATTCTCGCTCAATGGAACGAACATCTCCGAATGCTCCAGCTACGTCTATCTGGGTCGCGAAGTCAATATGGCCAACGACCTAGCGCCGGTGCTGAGCAGGAGGAAGCGATCGGCTTGGGGAGCTTTCAAGAGCGTCGAAAAGTCGCGAAGAAGACGAAGGACGTCCGGCTCCGTGTCCACTTGTTCGACTCTACCATTCTTCCTGCTTTAACTGCTTTAACGTACGCCTCAGAGACCTGGGCTATACGAAAGCAGGATGAACACGCGATCAGCTTCGTGTAGCATGGAGTCGAGAGGACGATGCTCGGAGTGACACGACCCACGTGAGTGAGAGAAGGCCTCCGGGGTTCCGAGCTTCGCTGACGTTCGAAGATCAGAGACGCTGTCGCATGGGCCAAGTCGTCGAAAATTAGGTAGGCCGGCCACGTAATGCGCTTCGCAGACACCCGCTGGACGAGAGCCGTCACCGACTGGATTCCGAGGGATGTCAAGAGAACACCAGGACGCCCACCAACGCGTTGGTCGGCCTTCTTCGTGAAAGCGCTGAACGACCGCTATGACGCTCTTCGTGTCCCTCGAGCGAGGAGGATCCACTGGAGCACTCTGGCACGCGACAGGGACGAATGGAGACGCTGCTGGCGCTCGCTCGAGCAAGTCGATGATCAACGGGACGACAGGTGATACAGGTGAATTTCTCCGGTAAAGCTCTGTAAGCCATTGATGAATCCAGCCCCAGATGCGGGACTACATAGTTGTGACCGGAAATGTATTGTTTCCGCGTTCTTTGCGAATGCGTATTATCCTCTTTTTAATGAGAATCGTATAGAACACGCCGCTGCGTCCATTACATCAGATCTTTCAACAATTCGAGAACGGAGCAAAAACAGCAATCATCTCGCAGGGCTTCTTCCCGCCCACGCCTTTTCCACAGAAACTCTATCTTCATGACGAAAAAACATTGTCGGTGAAAATGAGGATACGGCTCATGTGAAACTCGTCCACATAATTGTAAATCGACGCGATGTCGTTTGCGGTGACGACATCCTTTCGGACTCCGTATCAAGATACGAATGTCCGATCAAGGGGAACCTTACAGGTGACTTCGACTTACTTCTTAATGGATGCAATTTTGTGGAAGGGTGGCTTTAAATCCCCGAAGACTGCATCCGAATGCAATACAGATGAAGCGATTGGGAGCTGATTCCAGCTGCAAACGAACCTTGCAAGAGGACCTACAGCGCTCCTGACGCAACAAGTTGCGGAAGCAGCACGAGACAATCTAGCCTGAAAAAATGCTTCTGGGTCTCCCATTACTCCGCTATCAGCATTGCACAACGAGGACGGGACTCTTGTTTCCTTCCGCCGTCGTGATATGGAATCTCCATAACGGAGAGATTCTACACGAACCTCTTTTGTTATTCTGCTCCAGTGTCAAGCCGCAACATCCTCACTAGTGATGGACCGCCTTCGATTCTTCTTTCAGGAGTTCGAGCTACGATCAAGAGCATGAAGAGTGGCACAGCCCCTGTGCCGAACTATATTTCAGCCGACTTTTTTCGAGTTGAAGGATATCCGCTATATGTCTTACTCGTGGCAGTCTTTCTCGTGTCCCACAGGACATCCGACTTCCAAAAAGGACGAATCCCGTATCAGTGAGGGAACTCGCGTCATTCTTCTCTTGTTATTTTTCGCAGGAAATATTCACAGCTAATCTTCACAGAGAAGATATTCGAGACTATCATCATATATACCTGCTGAGCGCGCTTTACAAGCTCTTCACAAATATTATTCTTGCACGTTTATCAGGGATACTTGATGAAGCCCAACATGTAGAGTAAGCTGACAGGGGAAACCCATGAACTTCCCCCAAAGATTCTCAACGAGACCTATACGATGTTATAGGGAATGAGATGAGGAGCACAGGAGTGTTTTTGTTTTTGCTACAAGCCACTAGGTGGTCCGAAAATGACGAAAAACTGTCGCGAGGCATCCCCATGTTATTGCCGGGGTGCTGTACAGCAACAGTGGTGAGTTGGCCGGTAGTGTCAAGGGTTCGTGAGCATGCGATCGGGAGTTCGGACTCAGACCTATGAAAATCACTGCAGTGGATTTGCATCTTCTGTCACTATCATGAAAGTATCACACCAACAACAACTGTAGTGTTCACAACGGTGTGAAAATGAAAAAAAAAGTTCATATGATTTCTGATAGTGGCAGAAGATGCAAAACCAAAGCATAGGTCTGGCTCTGAACCTTCAACTTCGTGCTCATGAGTCCTCATCATTACCCATTCGACCAACTGGTTACAGAGTCAACCATAACTCATGTTTCGGCAGTTTCGTCGTACCGTCGGCGTCTTCTCAATTAAAGATCCCATTCTTCTGCCTCGCTGTATCACCATCGTCGCGCAAGAGTCCATACAACGGAGCAGAGGATCTCTTCCGCGGGAGAGATAGGACAACTCGAGAGCTGCACCCTGTAAACCGTTATTTTGCATACGAAGAATGTCGGTTAGGCGATATGTATCATAAGAAACGTTGATGCGATAGGTTATAGTTTTGGCTTACCTTCTTGGCTTGGCTGAAGAATATCATACCAAGGGCACTGGTAATGGTACTTCCAACCAGTGCTAGTTGAGAGTGCCAATATTTTTCATTGTTTCTTGACCTGACTAGTAATTTGAGCGATGTTGTACATAAGCTTCGTTAAAGAGAATTTACACATGGAGCTATTTAGCAACTAGATCTCCACTGCAATCTAATAGATTTGTTCACTGCTACTTGCTGTATGCAAATTAGTATATTCCACAAAAAAAGCAGACGTAAGGCTCCCAGAAAGGAGGAAGCTTAAGGATCAGAGGCAGTGATGAAACTGAAGTGGGTCGTCAATACTTTTCTGATGGGCCTTCAGAATTGTCATCTGTTCATATACGCAAATGTTCTGCTGAAAAAAGGCGAATAATAGAAAAGCCTTGACGATGAGCCGCTTAAATTTGATGCTTCCTGTCTTTCACCGGCATATACTTCTTGGAAAACGTTGGCATTATGCAAGCAGGAGTCAAAATGTCTCCCACAATTTCTTTTTACAAATTTAGTTTCGCTAGACCTGCATACCTTCACTAATTGATGTTTGTGGTGCCACCTAAAACATAGCAGCTTCCATACGTCTGTCTTGTGACTTTTAGGAACGTCTGTAGGCTACGAAAGTTGCATCCTTTTCACTACGGCACGCGTCTCCGACTGCTAGTAGTTATTGACAAGCAGGCGATTAGAGGGTACTCTCACGTGCGCGATGAGTCAGCTCATTCGGCCGACAGCCGTCGGATCGCAGCCGGAGTGTCTCTTTCTGTGCGCTCTCTCAGAATGTACGGCGGTACAGGATGTACGGTACAGGATGTACGACCGCATGCGGAGGGGCGGCGCTAATTGCGTGAGGGCGCCCACCGCGGACGAGTTCACGCGCTCCGATGTGATGGGTTACCAGCCAACATCTGATATCGTCAAAATGGGATCTACAGAAAGCCATTATGCGCTGTATTCTTTCTGATTCTCCCGTTCTCATCGTCTGCTTTGTAACGACTTACTACTTCATGGAGGTTTCCTTGTGCTTTTGGCAACAAGTACCCTTCTTGATAAGCAAGATGATGCAATGCCTTCGAATGGGTACTCATGGAACAAGTGATTGGCTTACATGTAAGTTGCCCTACTCGTTCTGGTTGCTGTTTATAATTTATTTCCTTTTTTGTTTTAATTTTACCGAATTTTGATGTTTTTCATGGAAGGATCACCTTATTCATCTTTAACCATTCTCGTTTTATGTAGAACTACGACATTTTTCTAAGCAAGAGTGCCAGGTGCACACCTACAACGGGAGATCCATAGTGTGTTTTCCTAAACTTGGAGCCCTATCGTGAATGTAGCAAGATATCCTTCTATATTCATAATTTAGATGTGAATGTGCTCAACGTTCTTATGTCAGAAGTTTTTGGGCAAAATCGTTTGACGTTTTGACTTCGATGAAGTGAAACCTCGCTCTAGACTAGCACCCAGTGCCATATTGGTCCCTCATATCATGTTGGTCCCCTGTATTGGAGTAATTGCTTGGTTGCCCTCTGCGTTCAGTGGATGCATTGACCCGCTGTGCTCCTCGCACCTTTTACGGTCCTTCGCACCTACACTGGCTGCCCTAGGAAGTGTTTTAGGCGTCGCCTGGTTACATGTACAATCACATACATGCATAATCATTGCGTGACAACTACTATCCTACAAGCATATACTCAAATTTTGGAAAAGGAGTTGCATGCGAGTCTACACGGTCAAGGGAGCCGATGAAACGTCACAACCCTTTGAAAGGAAACCAACAGTAAGTGATACAGAGTCAGGCTGTCATATGCAAACCATTTCCTTCGATCTGTCACACTTCCTTTCGCTGCTTATACAATGCGAAGTCCTCAATTTAATGCAACAATAACATGGAGCAGATAAGGTATATTTCCAAGAACGGAGCAAATGTGGGTGTATTCTTCAGGAATCTACTAATACAAGGTCTAACCATACGCTTCTATTAGAAATACCAGTTGAGCTCTTAGCTTTACAATGCTCAAGGAACTAGTGAAGAACTAAAACTGGAGCATATCTGTCAGGTGAGTTTGTTCCACTGGATTCTACGTTCTTAAGTTTAAAATGTTGTTTCTGTCCTCCTTTAACACCCCCCCCTAACCACAGAATCCTCATGAAATGTGCATTCGCTCGCCGTCCTTGGAGGTCACCATGTGTTGATGGGTGCATGGACCCTTTCAATGATTGGCAAGATGATGTACAATGCCCTGAGCATTCAATAGTCGATCCCAAACTCTTATTTCCTTTCCTGTGTCGTCGATGAACGCGACATTGCTGGTGACTGACAGTTCCTACTAAAACTGGAGCATATCTGCAGGTGAGTTCCTTCCACTGGATTCTACGTTCTTAAGTTTAAAATGTTGTTTCTGTCCTCCTTTAACACCCCCCCCCCCCTAACCACAGAATCCTCATGAAATGTGCATTCGCTCGCCGTCCTTGGAGGTCACCATGTGTTGATGGGTGCATGGACCCTTTCAATGATTGGCAAGATGATGTACAATGCCCTGAGCATTCAATAGTCGATCCCAAACTCTTATTTCCTTTCCTGTGTCGTCGATGAACGCGACATTGCTGGTGACTGACAGTTCCTACTAAAACTGGAGCATATCTGCAGGTGAGTTCCTTCCACTGGATTCTACGTTCTTAAGTTTAAAATGTTGTTTCTGTCCTCCTTTAACACCCCCCCCCTAACCACAGAATCCTCATGAAATGTGCATTCGCTCGCCGTCCTTGGAGGTCGCCATGTGTTGATGGGAGCATGGAGCCTTTCAGTGATTGGCAAGATGATGTACAATGCCCTGAGCATTCAATAGTCGATCCCAAACTCTTATTTCCTTTCCTGTGTCGTCGATGAACGCGACATTGCTGGTGACTGACAGTTCCTACTAAAACTGGAGCATATCTGCAGGTGAGTTCCTTCCACTGGATTCTACGTTCTTAAGTTTAAAATGTTGTTTCTGTCCTTCTTTAACACCCCCCCCCCTAACCACAGAATCCTCATGAAATGTGCATTCATTCGCCGTCCTTGGAGGTCGCCATGTGTTGATGGGTGCATGGAGCCTTTCAATGATTGGCAAGATGATGTGCAGTCATGTGCAACTTAGCTAGTCACTGATGATGACGTGCATACTTGTAGGCCTCAGACTGATGAGAATGATAATTTCCATGACCTTCACGACCACACAGCTAATTGTGCCTGAGGAGTACGCGCGCCAATGCGTTAACAACTCCCTGAGGAACGCGCCATGCATTCACGCATTCCCTAAAAACGGTCAGAAGTTACATGCCTTCCGGTATAAAGGATTAACGTCTCCCGGAGGTATTAATGAGTAGATGGCGCTCTCCTAAGGGGACTTCAGCACTACTTAAGACCGGAGAGCAGTATATTAACCTTTCATGTTGATCCTTATACTTTTGCTACGTGCTCAGAATCTTGCTGAGCTTCACTCACACTTTCCTTATGACTTTTGCTGCGTACTCAGAATCTTGCTGAGTTTCACTCACACGTATTTAGAGATAAATGGCTGCTGAACTACAATCGAACTCAATCCCTCTCGCGGAGGGAACACTGCTTAATTTTCCAACCGGAACGTATCAGGTTGGAAGACTGCTAGACGGGGCCCTGTATATGGTATCCGTGGACGTGACAGAAGAACAACGGTTGTATCTTGCCCAGTTGGATACAGCAGAACTATACCAACATCAGGCTGGTAAGGTGATATGTGATATGGGACACACCATGCTGTCTTCGCAGGAAGCTTTGTTGCAGCAGACGAAGATACTATTCAAGTGGATTGGTACGTCGAGCAAGATACAGCCAGCGGAGCTGAGGAGGACGAGGAGGGGCCCCGTCAGAACACGGACGGCTACGTAGATAATTCGGAATCGGACGAGGACGACCTGGATGAATCGGGTTTGTAGGAAGTCTCAAATTCCCGATATCATCCTTGCAGTACTTGGCCCGAACGTTAGGCCGTTAAGGGTTTCAGATCTTAATTACCACAGAATTTCAGTGACTCCACACTTTTTCGGGGTGCCCGACGTAAGCCAGAAGTGTCAGCACCCGGTGCTTATTTACCGAGTGCCAGGAGAAGATTTTTGCTACAGCTTCTCCTTGCACAGAACGAACCGACACTCTCTGGTTTACCGTTGTATCGGGTGCCGGAGGTCGAACGACACATACACCAAAATTAGGGTCAGTTAATATGCACCTAGGGTTGTAGCAATGTATTTCATAGTGCGAACATTACAGGTGTTGAGAGATATCGAGTTCGCTGAGGACCCGTGCACATTAGCACATGTATGTTCTCCCACAAGATGGGTCCGGGAGAGATCGAGGAGGGTGGTCTACGAGGTGAGTCCTCCTCATTTAACGGGCTGGAGTTTTACTAGGCACAGAAGCATTTGCAGAAGTGTCAAGAATGGAGGACTGACAGCAGGTACGCCGATGCAATGCCCAGCGCATTGCATCGCGATGTCCTACGTGACGTGAAGAGGAGCACGCTTCTATGTAGGTCTTAAAGGTGTTCTACCCTTGCGAAATCAAGTATGTGCCATGCAACAGACATATTTTACAGCGATGGAGGAAAAGGAAGACATCTTGATGTACTTCCATGATCACGAGAAATTCCGTCGCACGATAGAGCGGTATGTCCATGTGTGCTAAATTACTGGCTTCCTAGATCAACTTCGTGTTCAGAAGTATCGGCCGTCACCGAGACCGAACGGTGACGATGTTGTCCGTCCCTGATTCCCTTGCATACCTGGGTAGCGAACGCTTTCTTCAAGTGCAGACCCAGGATATGCACATCTACTACAGCGAGAACATCATCAGGGTATGTCTAACGTTACCTGGGGCATTCATAATCAAGGCCTTTAATAATGATTTTCAGTTGGCGTTCAACAATGGACTGGAAGCGCTGGTGGCGGATGGGGTGTTTTCGATGCACCCCAATGGGAAGGAGAAGAATGGCCAATTGTACACTCTTCACGGGGTGTGCAATGGCAAGGTACACTATAATACTAATTCCTAAATTCTTCTCTCTTTAAGCTCTTCCAGAACCATTTTTATATTAAAGGTCCATGTGCCGATGCTGTACGCGCTGACGAACAAGAAGACGGAGCAAGTTTACTTCATCATCTGGAGCACATTGAAGCGTATGGCTTGAACTTCTAGCGGCAGTATTTCTGCTTCAACACTGCCTCATTTCAGGAGTGCTAGACGCGATACCCCAGAGGAGCAACAGCGGACTACGAGCAGTTCTCGATTTTGAGAAGGCCTCGATAAGGGCTCTTAGAAGGGCGTTTCCGGGGGTGTTGGTACAGGGTTGCGCTTTTCATTTAGCACGCGCATGGAATAGGAAAAGGGATGAGTTGGGACTGCGTAAATTTGTAAAAGGGGAAAACCGGAGTAGGCGCGTTAAGCGGTGGTGGAACACCATCAAGGGAATAGTTTTCCTCCCTCCCCGGCTTTACAGTAGGGTTTCTGCGATTCGCGATGCCCCTGTACCCCAGTCACATCCGGCCTACGATAAGTGCATTGCTTTCATGAGGTATTTGCAGGATACGTGGCTTTCCGGGCCGTTCGAGGACTTATGGAACAAGTGGCAAGTGGCCACACTAAGAACTACGAATATCGCCGAAAACTTCCATAGGTAAGCCTTTTCATGTGTACTGCATAACGTTCGCTTAATTAGCCGTTTTAGTCACCTCTCAGCGGCTACGAACTACAGGCGACCTGCGCTCAAGAGGCTTATCGAGATACTCCAAGGATATACTGCCGAGGCGGAAGGAAAGCTACTAGACCATCGGCAGGTAAGACGCTAGTACGCCTATTTATAGGAGGTGAATGCAATTATTTCTTCAGAATCCCGCAGCGGAAGAACGGCTTAGGCGCAGGGATATCCGACGTCGGCGGAAGGTGTGCGAGAAGATGAACAACTTTGAACGCCTCATGGAAGAGCGGTTGGTAACAACTGACGACGTCGAGCACTATTGCCGGAAGATGTCCAGGTTCGTCTCAAGCAAGTCGTACTTGTAGTTATTGCATTTTTCATTGTTGTTGGTACGACTCCCTTGAGAAGAACCGGCGGAATAGTTTTTGGCCCTATTATAGGTAATTGTTCCACACCATTGTACATATTGTATATAGTAAATATAGGGGATTGTATTGTATTGTACATATTGTATATAATAATTCTGTACATATTTGTTCCACCTTCCACGTTCTATAACGTTGTACATATTGTATATAATAATTTTGTACATATTTGCTCCAGCTTCCGTGTTGCACACCATTGTACATATTGTATATAGTAATTTTGTACGTATTTGCTCCAGCTTCCATGTTCCATATCGTTGTACATATTGTATATAATAATTTTGTACATATTTGCTCCACCTTCCATGTTGCACACCATTGTACATATTTTTTGTAAAATAAATTCCGACCTTAGTTGACGTACCACCGCGGAGGAGCCAAGGCACCCAAGACATTCCAGTACTCCGCACACTCCATCCCGCCCCCCCCCCCCCTCAAACAGTTTTATTCGTATACAACATAAACAATACGAGCATCAACATAAAGATGGAACATTTTTCCCGTGTCCGTTGCAACGTACGCGGCTTATTCTCCGAGGCTCACGTCCTTTACGTGGCGAGAAATATACTTACTAGGCGCAGAAGATTCCGTACCCTCCTATAACTGCTTCGATGAGTTGCTCAGAAGAGACTTAAACTGTCCAACAAACTTACCTTCATTATCAAATTCACAGCAGGAAAGAAGAAATCGGGGGAAAGGCGGTGTTGCTTCAGTTTTTGACCGTTCAGAACAAGTTGAGTGTATGGCGATACCACAATTAGCACATTAGAAGCACGACAAATGGAATCCACTAGCCACCGACATGGGCGAATAACTGAAGTCAGGCGCTTTACGACCATCTGTTGTAGAATTATCCAACGAAAAAACGTACCAGAGTCACTCATCTTGTGATGATCCAGGTGAATATTCACTCCGATGTCTTTTTCAAGAACATGACTCAGTGCAAGTATTATCGTTGCGTGTTCAGCACAATCGTCCGGCGTGAGCAGACGAGCAAGCTTGACGCCTTTGGAATCAAACTGAACATCTTCCAAATCACTTCATCGTTAGATATTGTGGTAAAAAGCGTGCTCCACAAAATCAATTTCTCTCTTACTGGTCTCTCCATCACTGTTACCCCCCCCCCCCCCTATTGGTCTCATCTTTTCGTCTCCCAGACGCATTCCAGAAGGCCAGATGGACTGACGGATGGACAGACGGACAGGCGCCAACTCTTTTAGATATGATGGGACTTGGGTGATCGCCCGTCAAGCCAGCTAGCCTCCCCCCCCCTCCCACCCTTATTTGGTATGCACCACGAATAAGAAAGGCAGTGTTTTATATTTCAGTTTAGCTTGGGCGCAAAAAAGGGTCACTCTGTATCTTTTCTAAAACGGACCTATCCTAGAGGATGTCCAAGCCTGGCAGGGGTGTAGCCCTGCCAGGCTTGGACATCTTTTTATATATGAAGTAAAGTTTAGTCCCCCCTCCCGACTAGGAACTCGGACACCGGGTCTATCTGGACACCCAGGTGTTTCGTTATGTCGGGAAAACCTTTACGAGCAGCCACTACCAACTAAGATTGCACCCCTCCCGACTAGGATAAATCCTGCAACTGGGTAACTGAACAATACACAGCATAGCACACTACAGCACAGCAAACTTACGATGTCCATGTAGTTACAGGCCGCTTTTGTCCCTGACCAGGAGGCGAAGTACTCCTAGTCCGGCACGGCCGCATCTCTAGAGATTGTGAAGCCGACATCGCAACTGCTTGAGAAGTCCTAGTGAATGGTGTATGAACCATACTGCCTTCTACGGCTGAATGATTATCCTTTCAAAAATATATACTAGACACGTAGTCAATAAACACAGAAATCACTTTCCTTCCGGTTCATTCTTTGGCGCAAAAAGGCTTGGGGCAGCCCTTAGGACGACGCGTTGTTTGTCCTAACAAATTCCCGACATAACAAAACACAATAAGTAGGCAAAAACATATAGAAATAGGTAAACTGGTGCAATCCCTGTCGGGGGGGGGGGTAGTCCATTATGAATTGTTAACGATAGCTACACATGTGTACATACAACATGCAATACAACATATAAATTCCTTAACTTACCTGATCCCCTCTCTTGGGAATGTCCGAGCGTTCCGCTGAAACATTGAAAAAGTTTTAATATGGGACTATAAACGGTGCCATCGGGGGGGGGGGGGGTGCGTGCACTATGCACGGCGGCACGGTTGTGATCCAAAACTCAATTTGCTTTGGAAAGAAACCCGCTGGTCTCGATCTTGCTGAAATACACTCGTAAACCTTTCCACTGAATTCTAATTTCACAACAGATATGTATGTCTTCATGGTAGAAGTGCCTGGAAGTCGAAATTCCCTCCCACAACCAGTGTGGGATGAAAAACGCAGGCCCATAACAGCCAATTTTAGATGTAACAGTATTTGTGTAACCAGTAACTCTAACCGTAACGAGATACACCAGATCCTCTAATTTCAGGCTAAAATTAGATAGCGTCGACTGTGTATGTATATACAAACACATACATACCCTACCTTAGCCTGCTCTGCAACCACCTTGTTGATTTCTTAGAAATAGATCCTCTCATTACCTTGAAGAGGAGCGACAAAGCTAAAGAGACAAATGCAGTGACTAATTATACTCAAAGTGAGCCCTGAAGTCAATGCCTTGAATAAGAACTTTATAGCCCCTCTGTGTGAGGGACCATTCTAAGCAGATAAGCACATAAGCCTCTTTCGCAGCATTACAATAGGTCTCTCCGACAGCTGATAAGTCAGGGAAATATCACCTACGGCCTCTCGGCTGTGGTCCTGAACAGTGTAAATAACATTAAAGGCGGTCCAAGCCCCGAAGCGTCTAAAAAGCCACGATGGACGGCCAAATCAACGCTACCATTAATTATGGCTAGGAAGTGGACAATAGTCGCCATTATCATATACTTAGTCTGGGAACATGACCTCATCATACAAGCATGCCAGACTTTCTCGTGCAAATTAGGAAATGAAGAGCAATGGAAAGATCACTGAACTTCCTTGCTCTAACTTATTCTGCCCACTTCACACTTCTTTAAGCTTCCTTTTTTTCTGATATTTGTAAACAATATTTGCTAGGCATCGTAGATTGTTCGCTTGTTTTGCCCTAACTATTCTAGGCTTAGCAAGTTTATTCAAGTTTATTCATGCAGGAACTAAATACGGAGCTGCCATTTCCGGCAAACCTAATGCATAATAAAGAGATGAAGAAGGGAAGATGTTACACGCCATCTTAGGGAAAAAATGCCTTGCTAGGATCATATGGAGCCACCTTGCTAGGGATTACTGCCCGCCATTTTTCGAAGAGATCAGTGATCGATTTATGATCGGGATTTGTCATCTGGTTGTGACTGCGCTCCATAGCCTGAATGATTTCCGTGTTGAAGTAGTGCAGGAGGTACGCAGCCGGCAACTCAGTAGGTGCCCTGCACTTTTTGAATTTCCTTGTTACTTCTGGCGTATTTATAACCACTGATTTAGGGTGCTGGTCACAAATCTTAGATTCGTGATCAGTACGAGTCTCTTCATACTTCGCGACAAGAGCGACTTGTCGCCCGTGCAAAACATGCGTATCGATTAAAACTGAGTGCGCGCAGCCGAAACGTGCTCATACTCGAGCGCCGGCGCTTTCGCTTCAGTCGCTCCTGTCGCTGCGCACGCCACGTGCTGCGCTCTCGTCGCACCCGTCGCCCGTGCAAAACATGCATATCGATTAAAACTGAGTGCGCGCCGCCGAAAAGTTCATATTCGAGCGCCGACGTCGCTCCAGCAGCTCTTGTCGCTGCGCACGCCACGCGCGCAGCGCGTGCTGCGCTCTCGTCGCTCCCGTCGCCCGTGCAAAACATGCGAATCGATTAAAACTGAGTGCGCGCCGCCGAAAAGTTCATATTCGAGCGCCGACGTTGTCGCTCCAGCCGCTCTTGTCGCTCTAGTCGCTGCTGTCGCCTGTTCATACTTCCGCGCGCTGCGCTCTTGTCGCTGCTGTCGCGAAGTATGAACAGGCCCTACCCTAAATTTTAGAATATCAATTAGCTAGGCCTATGTTATACTTCGGCGACACTGTTGTCGGCGAGGTATACCATAGGCCTTGCGGTAGGTTGCGGTAGGTACGGGTAGGGGTGGTTTCGTTTTGTTTCGACCACCGATTTTGCCCAAACTTCGCCCTTGCGGGTTATTTAGCTCGGCGATCACAAATCTTATTCCCGCTCTCCAACAAGTTTGTGCGAAATCGGTGATTCCGACCCTATTGGCTTACTCACCTGTACCTATCATAACGTACAACACTCGGCAGTACCGGCGTAGGATAACCTTTATTCAATAGAGGCTGCCGTACGTTGAAAGATTTACTCTATAAGGAACAGCTGAGAATGTCGGTTCAAATTTCGATTACTCAAGAAATTTTGTGTTCGCATTTGTTTTAGATCCAGAGGCTGGTATAGGCACTAAATGGTATACAGAATGTGAGGTTGTGATGAAAATACATGGGCAGGGCTCTATCCCGGACCCTCTGCTTTTCGAAAGGATGTTGGTCCGCTACGTCAACTGCGCTGTTTGATCGCACGCAACATCCCGATATGGGTCAGTTTTAATAGGCCATTGCAACGAGAATATCAGGGACGCTGCGTGCGATCAAGCAGCGTTTGTGGTCCAGTGGGCTAACATCCTACCCGGAAGACAGATTGTGCGGGTTGGAGTCCCTCCCGGTGTAAAAGCTTTTATCACAACAAAACGTTCTGTAACATCAGGTCACTCTGTTTTCTTTTAATCACGTGTGAAAAGTGTGCATCCCGAATCCAGCGTTCCTGTTTTCTATCAAACCAGAAAGGTCACAATGTTCATAACACCAAGTATTAGTCAAGAGGAGCAAATGCTGGCCGACTTACCGCGTGTGAGAGCGTTAGACTCCATGTGAATCTCACGAGTTCTGATCCATTGCTGGTTCAGAGCGATACTTTATCAGTACTCGTGAGATTCACATATTTCCCTGGTATTTACTATTATTATACTATATTTTAATTCATTCTTTCATTTTCATCTTCAGTAACGTGGTCAGTTGTGTGACCTGTGATGATACTAATGCCTACGGTGGTGCTCTAGGCTACATGACTAGTTGCGACATGCGCGCAAGTAGGTTAAATGGTCGCAGTCGAGCTGAAGAATGCGCAAGGATTGATAACATCCTTGTAGGGGTCCTCGACTTCGGAAAAACAAAAACTGATGCTTTTTTCGCATTAATCACAGGCAGAAAGGGTCTGATGGCTTCCGAAGCCAACAAACAGAGAGAAGATATAACCAAGACAACTAAGATCATTGGGAAGGGACTGGTTACTTTGAATTAATTCCGTCGAAGCACTTCCTTGCCAGGTAAAATACTCATTTTAAAAAGTCCAGTGTAATCTTTTCAGGTGACATCGAGTGGCAGCTCTTCTTTAATCCTAATGTAGTTCTTGATTAGTCATATAATAAGGACAGTTGTCAACATTCGCGTGCAGATCAACATACTCCACAGAGAAGAGACTCTTTAATCCAAATGAGAGTTGAATTGGCGCATCTTTGCGAACAATGGGTTGAACTAAATCCTCCTGTGAGCGAAACTCCAAAGGAGTTCAGGATTTTGTTACTGATACCGCAGAGACCATCTTCGAAGAAACTCTGTCGTTGAATCACTGAAAAGTCGTTAGGAAATTCGTACGTCTAGCTATTCCATGGAACGTTTCATATTCTTGTAGGTGGCATTCATTCCCGACTGCTAACAATCCAGCTGTGAAATGCATGTTTTCCGTGGCTCCTAACTGCTCTCTTTTCCTTCGATTTTGAACATCGTGTTACCCCCTTTTAAAACAGATCTTACACTATCAAAAGATGTACAACACATGTCCCAGCTTTTGATATCCTTCGAGATCTGACCCGAAATAGCCGTTGCACACTCTCAAAACGAGGCGGCTCGTACGAGTGGGCGGGGCGTACGGCGCCTCCGCGGCAGGCTATGGGGGGCGTGCCAAAATTTTCGTACATCCTGACCGTCTCCCGAAAATTTTGAACAAGTTACTTGCGTGTTGCATGCAGGTCATGTGATTGCCTCAAGCACGTCATTCGTAAGCTGCTGCAAGCTAACACAAATGTCGCGTGCAAGTTACACAAAGACCCCTGTGACTCACAGCAACCCCCCTGGTAGTATAAATCTAGATCTAAACTAACGGATTATAAATGTATACATTCATTCACATGGACCTAGGTCCTGTACCTTTTGTGAAAATTCAAAAAACGATAATAAAATAAGTGGTAGCGCAACGACTTCCGACGGCCAAATGTTGCTAAAAATAAAACTCGACCTTAGCTTTCTACTGAATAATACTATCTGGTGCAAACCTAGAGTAGAAGCGAGGTTACATCTGGCCTAGCTAACATTCTCTCCTTATCCTCAAATAGCACTTTTTCCGACTTGCACTGCCTTATAATAAGTTTCTCCTTCTTACAGTACAAGCTGTCACACATCAGACTTTCACTGATCTCTACGTTTTTAATAACGGCAGTCTAATCCAAGGAACTCATGAAGATAGTTCTATTGTGGTGTAAAGAAGGAAGAATGGGATACCAGAATGGGAATTCAAATGTCAAGAAAGTGCCGAACGGGGACGACGAGAAAATCTCTACTTTGCCAGATAACTCACTTCAAAGCAACCTGCCTCATGGGTCGACTATTTAACCAATATCGATTGATGGCGATCGATGCTTTGAAAACGAACTTCGAATTTGCGTTCAGCGACCTCGATTACCCCCAACGCTGAAGGTTCGGGCCGCTTGGGTGACATCCACAGAAAATCGACAATTTGATCAATACACAGAGAGAGGAAATAAGGAGGATGACAGAAGAAATGGCAGGACCGTACGGCTCGGCAGAGCAGCGTCGGCGTAGTGACGCCGCTGCGATTTCAACAGATATACTGCATGACCGCGCGCGTGTGTGCTTCCTCCACGCCGAATGCGAGGACGCGTGCGTAATATTTCAAGCCAATTAGGCGCGAACATTAGCATGCACGAAAGCTTCTTCCGAACTTGCACTGCAGTTAGTTGCGTGCAGGTTTAAAAATTCTGGGTGCAACCTTACAAATTAGTTAATCGCAAGGGATAAGTCGCAAGTAACTTGCTTTCGAAGTCTAAAGGCGCAAATAACTTGCTCAAAATTTTCCAAGCTGGCGTTTGGGCTCGTATGGTTGACCCGTGTCCTTAAGGCGCCTTTTATACTCGCGCCTCCGCGCGGCGCGGCGTGATGGTTGCCAGCTATCGATTTTTCGCTTCGCCCGGCGGCGTCGCATCGCATTCATACTCCGCCGCCTCAAAACACCACATTTGACGGAATTTCGGGTTACGGTATTCGGCGAATCGCGCCGCTGGAGGGAAGGACGCGGCGCGGCGCGATCAGCTGACTCGATGTGGAGTGGGAGATTTACCACCGAGATGAATCATTTTGCTATGTCCTCTTTGTTTTGGTTCCTCAACTAACAAAACAAAGAAGGTGTAGCAAAATTATGGCACTATCGTACTTTCAGGACTCCAGAGGTCTATGAGAGGTCGAAAAGGTTTTTTTTACCAAACTTCTCCTTAGCGGGGGTTATTTGGGGTGCTGATCACGAATCTGACAATCTGACATGACCATTACCTTAGTTACCCGTACCTTTCGTAACCTAGGAAGGGAATGGAGATCTGTAGACATTCACTAAGTTTTACCTACTACACTAAAGATATGTTCAGTGAAGAATGACCTCGGAATGGCAATATGAGAGAGAATTCTGAGCGATTCTCGACAATGAGTACCTTTCAGCAATTTTACTTTTGAACCCGCACGTGTTGCAAAATAAAGAGTCGTTTAGTGCCATTTCCATTACAGGGGACTCGACTAAGTACAACACTCACCAATTTCAACCGTAATTTGAGCAGACGACTTCGACCCCAGCTTTAAAATAGAATTCGCCGCTCCCCACAGGAGTCCCACAACTAACATTAGCCAGATGCATTCCGCTGATCGGCCAGACGAATCCTTTCTGTTTTGGTTCTTTAGTGACTCATGGACCGTCTCCTCCGTCGTCCTTTATGGCGCACGGAACGTAGTACGTAGAAGTTGGTCGCCGCGCGTCGCTGACGCTCCCCTTTGTAACTATAATCGCGCAGCGGCGCGTCAAATTAGGACGCGGCGCGACTGGCCGCGCCGGGTCCCGAATTGACGCGCCGCTGCGCGGCGGGAGTATAACAGGCGCCTAAGGCCTCCGCACACTTTTGGGACGATCTGGGGGCGGCGGACGGCGGAAATGATGAGTCAGTGGCAGCCACGGGCACCGCTGATCGGCATGACTCATCGATAGGCTAGAGCGCAGACATTCTGGGGGACGGAACTTTCATGGCCCCCGCAGACTTCTGGGGCGCTGCCGCTGCCCTATCCGTCACCATAGGGCAGGGACGCAGAGCTCGCCGCCAGCGGCGTCCCTGCCCTATCCTTACACACAGCGGCCAGCGGCGTTGCCGCACTAACAGCTGACTATTGTTGAGACTACTGTTGTGATAATGTCTCCACTATTAGTAGGAGGTTAGTGATAATAGTATATCTGATAGCCTAAGACCATTAGCAGAAACCCTATTTATACCATTTTCACGTCCAATTTGCCACTTCTCACGTCGAATTGGGAATTAGTCTAAACAACCGTGATGCTTTTCAAATCAAAGTGAACGTCTTCCAAATCAAAGTGACCCTCTTTCGGTCAAACTAGAGGATCTCTAAGGAGAGCAGGATAATTGTTTGCTTAAGGAAAATGTGGTACAATTTTCTTTTGAATTGTTTAGTTGACATGCCTGGAAGAGTGTAATAATTTTGAAAGGTATTTTTATATTTTGAGATAAATTTAATTTTGTTTTAAAGCGCAATAAGGCAGCAATCGTTTACTATATTAACAAGGGATCGCGCCATGCGTCCGATCAGCTCAAGGTGTTTTTTATTTGATTAATAGTATGAGTGACGCTTACAAGAAACTTCAAGGTGAAGATATGCGTGCTCTTTAAAATTGTTTTGCTGTGTATTACAGGTGTGAAATTGCTTGCAAGCAGAGGTTTTTCTATCAATCAACCAAACATCGCAAAGTCTTAGTCGAGAGTATGGCGTAGTTTATTTTTATGGTACAAAAATGGCTGCCTTTCTGCTCATTAGTACAAGCTTCAAACCATTATTTTCCTCAAAAAATTAGAATTTGATAAAATTTCAAAAAATGTCTTCACTTACTGAGTAGGTAAGTTAAATATTAAAGAAGTCAATCTGAAAATTCGAAGTGGTTCATTTTTTCAAGAGGTCCATTCCTCGAATAAAATTATTCTAAACTTTTTGTGGAGGCTCCAGTTTAACGTTGAAGAAGCTCGTTTTGTTTTAAAATTAGACCTGTTTAGAAGGGTGTCCAATTTGGCGCGATAATTGTATGTATATACTGCAACATGGCTCAAATGTACACAATCAGCGAGGGCGAGACGACGATTGGCAATTTGCCAGCCGTCGATAATAGGCAGAACCCACGCGCACGAAGCTAACAAGCCGTACGCGTTTTCGTCGCGCCATGGCGGGCTTGCCGCGGACGGCGGCGTTTTTTACTCACTTTTACTTTTACTCACTTTCGGCGCGCTGCCGAAAGTGAGTAAAAGTTCCCGCACCCAGATATTTTGCCCGCGCCGCTGAAGCGGCGACGGCAATAATGATTCACATCATTATCGCCGCTGCCGTTCCTAGGGCGTCGCCTCCACCGTTCGCGGAAGAGCTCGCAGCCGCACGCTCGCCGCCGACGGCCAGCTCTGCGTTCCTGCCCTACGGTTAAGGCCTTGTTTAGTGTGCACGCGACGCGCGACGCGATGCATGCGTAATACGCACCCTGTACTTCGTCGCGGCGCGAGGCGATGGCCATGCAGTGAGGCCAAATTGATCGATCGCTTCACACAATCAATACGGCCACTATACGTGGTGTCGCGTCGCGCCGCGACGAACTATAAACGGGGCCTAATAGCCAAATTGATTGAGCGACACGATTGGTGAATTCGGCCACTACACATGGCATCGCGTAGCGCGTCGCGCGCACACTAAACAAGGCCTACGGATAGAACCGCGGCGTTGCCACAGAAGCGTGTGGCGCTGCTTGTGGACGGCACCCCGCAGTCACAAGCGGATCGCCTTGCCCCAGTTTTTCGCCATTTTCGGAACACACAGGGGCTCATAGCAAAAATGAAAAGCACCTCTGGGCTCCCATGCCTTACAACATCATTGAGAATCCTCGTTGAGAATCTTTGGGGGAATTTCATGGGCTTCCCTTGTGAGTTCCTCAAGGGTTTGATTTGCATGGATCACATCTAGACCGACTCGAGGATCATTGAGGCTTGCTGGGAGTACCTTCTGCACCTAGTTTGCATCTTTTTCAACTACAACAAGGCATTCCATAAAGTCGACACGAACTCCCTTCTGTGATCACGATTATTCCTCCGATTCTACGCCGCGCGGTCAGCGCAAGCACGCACGTTCATGTCTTCACGTGTTTAATGTGTCTCACAAGGAGAGCCTCCAGAGTGGCCGTGAGCTTTTGCGATGCAATTTTTAAAGGATGTAAGCTCCCGCGCGGGGAGTCCAAAACCATAGTTACTTTTTTCGAAATGCTCTTCTGTGGTCGAAAAAAACCGTCTGGACGCGTGAGCACGCAGCTCTTAACGCCCTGCTGCCACCCGGTCCGATGTGGTCCGTTGGCGTAGTGGTGACAAGGTCGCCTCTCGGGTGCACCGAGCGAGTTGATGATTCGGTCCAAGGTGCCGGCAACGTTTTTGCACACATCAGATCGTTGTTATTATGCACTTGCGTGATCACAGGAGTCAATTTGTTCACGATTAATGCTTTTAGTATATGAACCAAGCCTTTTTGGGCTTTCGTTTGAGTTACCTCTCAATGGATCGTATTTTCACTATATCATTCTACTGGGTCGTTAACATAAAAAGTTCTTGCTCACATAAAGTAACTGTGTTTATCGCTGACAATGATAACAACAATTTTATAGAACTTTGAAACATTTAAAACATTATCGCTTATCACACCAGCAGCATCTTGCAAACGCTAGGGACGAACAATCCTCCTCTCCCTGACAAGGCATCATTAGTTCTTCTTCGTTGAAAGCATAATCGGTAGGCGTAGAGAAGGGCCCCAAGTGATCATCAACTTATCCAGCCGCGAACCAACCGTATGCCAGACATGGCCGGAATACCGGAGCGCAGAACAGCCGGTAGGTCTGGCTTATAATCTGCACATGAGCAAATGCGTGCGAATGGAATCCGGTTGGTACGATGTTCTATGCTATTTGCTTTCAAGATGTCGTTTCTGCTGTGTAGCAAATTCCGGGTGATGCTGTATCACATAATCATGCACCCGTCGGGTGAAAAGGACGTTTTTTGTTAATGTTAAATTCTTACTGGTATCAAACCAAATTAATACTTATCCCGTGAAGTTTATGTGTTTTTGTGCATTTACGGTATCGTTGCTGATGTGGTGCAAATACGATCCTTCTTCTTCTACTTCTTCTTCTTCTTCAGCGTTTGTCTCGCTTCGTCGCGGGGTCCGCTCTTCTGGTGTCATGAGGCCACCTTTCCCGGTCATGCGCTTGATCAGGGTGAAAGCCAGTTACTTTCATGTCCATGTGTAACGTATCGGACCAACGCTGCTTCGGGCGTCCTTTAGGCCGCTTTCCTTACACTTCCAACTCAAGGCCTATCTTGCGGACGCTGTCTTCTTTCCCACCCACAACGTGGCCGTACCATAGCAAGCGAGCTTCGTGCATCTTGTCCGCTATCGGCGCGACACCGAACTTCTGCCCAATAGCATTATTTCTGATGCGGTCCATGCGGGTGACTCCAGCCGTCCAGCGCAGCATCTTCGTTTCCATGACGCTGAGGCGCGTTTCAACTTCTTTAGTCGCAGGCCAACGCTAAGCGCCGTATATTGCTACCGGCTGCACGACGTTCTGTAGATCTTTGACTTCAGGTGCTCTGGTATCTTCCTGTCGCAGAGCACACCAGTCAGCGAACGCCACTTGGACCAAGGTGCACTCACGCGTGAGTTCACTTCAACCATCAGACCCCCGTCAGATTCTATTGCTGATCCCAGGTATTTAAACACCGAAGTGCGTGCAAGCTCAGTACCGTTAATCCTAATGGAGCCGGACTCGCTTACGTCAGTCGTTGGGTACTCGGTCTTCTTGACGTTCAATTTGAGTTCGAACATCGCCAGGCGGTTGCACCAAGCTTGCACCTGCCGCTCGAGATCATCTTTATCTTCGCAAGCGAGCATCACGTCATCAGCATAGAGCAATGTCCATGGGACAGGCTTCTGAAGATCTCGTGTGATGGCATCCATGACGACAACAAATAGGAGTGGAGAAAGCGTAAAACCTTGGTGCACCCCAACAGAGATGGGAAACATCATTGAGGTTCCAGCTGCAGCTTGAGCTCGACTCTTTGGACAAGAGTATAGAACTCGCATCACTCTATGAGCTCTTCAGGAACTCCGTGATGTCGCAAGGCGTACCATATCACTTCACGCGGTACGCGGTGAGTGGTCTTCTTCAAGTTGAGGAAGGCGATATGCAACGGCTTCTGTTTCTCGCGGTGCTTTTATAACAGGAGGCGGGTGTCATTTATGGCATCAATGGTGCCACAGCGAGCTGTGAAGGCGCAGTGATTGCTGAAAAGCTGGGTGATGTCACAAACTCGTCCATCGGCAATTCGCTCAAAGATCTTCAGGTTGTGCAAAAGCAAGCGAATCGGACTATAGCTGGAGCAGTCTGCGGGACTGCCCTTCTTCTTCCAAATCGGATTCGTCGTTTTTTGGCGCCAACACTCAGGCTCTTTTTTCCGCTACAACCTGATTGAAGACTTCGCCAACCACTCAGCAGGGTACCACAGCTTTAACTTCCACAGATCAGCTGCCACATCGTCGGGCCCAGTCGCTTTGCCTGGCCACGTCTTCGTCAGAGCCGCTTCTGTTTCCTCCACGGTGATCTTGTGAACGTGACCGTGAACAAAACCCACAGAATGATGGCCAGGTGAGGAAATTCCATAATGGAAATTTCCTCAAAGTAATCACGCCATCGCTTCAGCGCGTTTTTGTGGTCTGCCAGAAGATGGCCGTTCTCATCATTGATGCCAAAGAACTTTTCAATATCCTCGGTTTGGTGATGGCGGGTCTTAGCAAGTCGATAAAAATACCGCTCACCATCGCGCAACTCGAGCTTTTCGTTGACATCACTATAATGAGTGGCTTTCGCTACAGCCACGGCTTTCTTTGCAGCCTTCTTCGCTTACTGATACTTCTGCCAGTTGTCGGCTGTTTTCTCGCTGAGAAACACATGTTAAAGCGATTTCTTCTCTCTAACCTTCGCTTTCACACGTCCGTCCACAGCCATGTCTGCTTGTCGATCGTACGTCGCCCAGGCTTCGTTATGCCGAGTTCCAACCTTGCAGCTTGGCGTATCGCGTCGGTTGGTTTCTTCCAAGTTTCGTCGCACGTCGTGACTGTCGGCAACCGTACGCGGAAAATCATAGCTGCTTCCTTCTCTTTCATTCGCCACCACTTGATTCTTGCAGCACCGCATCGCTCAACCTGCTGCACCCTCGGAGGGGTGATCTTAAAGGCGCACACCAGCGGTCGATGCTGTGGGGCGACCGTCTCATACGGCACGATCTTCGCGTCTGTGACAATGCTTCGGTCGCGATCCTTGACAAGGACAAAGTCTATCTGAGACTTGGAGCTCCCACTATAGTATGAAATGAGGTGGGAGTCGCGTTTTCGGAAAACGGTGTTTACAATGGTGAGATTATGCGATTCCGCATACTCAAGAATGCGCTCACCATCGACGTTAAGAGACCTGTATCCGAAACCACCATGACAGCTGTACCCGTCCTTCGCAGCACGTACGTGCCCATTAAGGTCACCAGCGACTATGATGACATCTTTTGGCGGTACCTCTGCTGTCTTCTTATCAGGCAGGCTCCAAAACTCTTCCTTGGCTTGATAGGAGCAGCCACTCTGTGGAGCATACGCAGAGAAGAAGTGATAGAGTCGCTCCTTAGCGGCGACAACGATCTTCATCAATCGATCGTCAAAGCGTTCGACGCTTGCAATAGAGTCACGAAATCGTTCGGAGACGATTATTCCGACACCACTGGTGATCCTGGGACTTCCACATGCGCCTTGACCTTGCCACGTCCTATGTCCCTTGATTTGCTGCAGGACCACATCGTCTCCTGCACCGCACAGAAATCAACTTCTACGCTCCAGTGCTTCAACCAACTCGCGTGAGCGGCCCGTCAACGTACGCACATTCAGCGTTGCCACACGGGTCCTGCTTACGTTAGGGGACTTTCGGACTAGCTCAGTTGCCCCCCCCCCCCCGATGCCGTACTCGCATCAGGGACCCTCGCATACTTTCCACAGTCGCCGGGCTCTGCGAGTGCGCGTCGGCTCCCGCGGACGCCGTAGCACAATCTCGAAAAACATGACTTATCATACACCATGTGATGTGACATGGGTCTTCGTAGGCCGGCCTGTCACAAGGGCCTGTCGCCTGCATTCGAGTGTCCGTGCTTAGCTTAGCTCACAAAGCGAGCAGTTTCCAGTGGCCCCACGTAGAGGAACGGACATCCCACCAGTGCAATTACGATCCATTGAGACGTAACTCAAACGAAAGCCCAAAAAGGCTTGGTTCATTTACTAAAAGCATTATTCGTGAACAAATTGACTCCTGTGATCACGCAAGTGCATAATAATAACGATCTGATGTGTGCAAAAACGTTGCGGGCACCTTGGACCGAATCATCAAACCCGCTCGGTGCACCCGAGAGGCGACCCTGTTACCACTACGCCAACGGACCACATCCCGTTGGGTGGCAGCAGAGCGTTATGAGCTGCGCGCTCACGCGTCCAGACGTTTTTTTTCGACCACAGGAGAGCATTCCAAAAAAGTAACTATGGTTTTGGACTCCACACACGGGACCCTACATCCTGTAAAAATTGCATCGCAAAAGCTCACGGCCACTCTGTGGAGGCTCTCCTTGTCAGAACACATTCTAGAGCTCGTGAATGCAAGAACGAAATCTCGTCTTTTTTGCTGATATGAGCACTAACGGAGGAGGTCAATGGTCGCCGCGCGAGCGTAGTGCGTGCGTCCACGTACATCCATCGAAACCAACGATAGCACCGTCAGTCCATGTCGATGCGGGCTGTTGGTCGGTCGGTGCGCACTCCAGGTATGGATTGCAGAAAACAATATTCCGAAAAAAAAAAGGCTTTCAAGAAAATTTCTAGCTTCTGTATCCTTCACAAATTTAAATAAATACTCTCCATAACCTTTTTTTCTCTTCGGTTTTCTAAGTGCTCCTTCCCCACTGGGATAGATCCCGCGTTGGTTCCCATCCTTCCTCTTTGCTCTCCCTACAAGGGAGGTCAATGAACGTCCCGTGGCAATGTTCAAAGTGACCTATTGAGGGTTGCAGGAGGTTGTCTGAGAAGCACCGTAGTGGTTTTCAAATTCCTGCGGACACTTGGGTGGGTCAAAAATTGCCAAAAACCGTATCACTTCAGTGCGGGCCGATCAAGCGAAACAGACGTCTGGAAGTGCCATGTCGTGATTAGAATTTATCCTGCAAAAGGTTTGGGGCTGCAACAGTAGCGGAATTACAGCAAACTCACAATTTGCTCGTTAGGGATACATTGACCGAAGCGGAACATTGAGGTGCGCCGCTCACGATCCGCGAGGCAGCGACTGCATGGCCGGGTGTGTGTGGGAGCGGACTTACAGAAAGAGGGTCACGGGTTCAGATCTGGAGGTTGGGGTCCTGAATTGTTGGGCCTATCCCTGCTCTTCTGCCGATGCAAAATGCATCTTGAACATTGTAGTGTATCATACTGATGTCATATCCTTATTTTAACCCCTATGATACGGTTTAACAACGATGTTGCTTATTTTCCCCCACCACTTTCTGCCAATCGAAGGTGTTGAGACTTGCACTCCCACGACTCTAGAGATCGAAAACAATTTTTGCCCATACTTCGTTTTGTAGGCTAACTGAGGCGCTGATTACAAATCTGATAAACGTTTTCACGTGATTGCGTGATCTTGCATTTTTATGAGTGAGCAAGGTCATCAATATCAGTACGCAATACACTGCGACCGGAAAGTATAGAGACACCAGCAAATTGCGTAATTCTGCTAGCTACCCGAAGGAATTGATCTAAAAATTATACTATGGAATTGCTCACGGCAAAAAACATATATACGAAAAAATGGGCAAAATCCCCCGAGGAGGCAAGGAACGGGAAAAGATCACGTGACGGGACCCTGTTTTTGAGTGACCAGAAAGTATAGGGACACCACCAAATAAGGTGCGCGGAGAAAGGTACGTTGTTGAAAACTATTTTGCTATGCAATATACTGCCTCATAATTTGCTCATTGTAAGGATGGTTCGCGGATCGATGCTATCAATAGAGGAACAAGCTCAATTCAAGGCCCTCAGAGATGCGGGACTCAGCATACGCCAAATTTCGACTCAATTGGGACGATCAAAGAACGTTATTAGCAAATTTCTACGCAGTCCTGATCTATATCACTCAAGGGAGTTTTCAGGACGTCCCAGACTTCTTTCGACTTGAGACAAGAGGCAAATCGTGCGAATGGTTTCCAATAAATCAATCAGTTTGGAGGAAGTGCGCAAGAGTTTGAATAAAAAAGTCTCGAAAGAAACGATTCGGTGCTGCTTAAAACGCAATGGGAATGTTGTATATACTCAGCTCCGTTCTGCTCCACGTTTGACAGAAACGCACAAAAGGAACAGGCTCGAGTTCGTCTCTAGGAACAAACGAATCTTTGGACTAAGGCAGATTTTTTGCGTTGTCAGTTCTGACGCTAGGTATTTTAACATTTTATAGTTCAGGTGATTTTCTCGGACGAAAAGCGCTTTAACCTCGATGGTTCAGATGGGAACCGATTCTACTGGCATGACTTACGCAAGGAGAAGGAGTATTTCCCAAGAAGGAATTTGGAGGCGGCACAGTTATGGTGTGGGTGCATTCCACGCAGAAGGAAAGCTCCCTCTTCCCTTCACGTCAGCAAGGATGGACGCAGATGAATACCAGTAACTGCTAGAAACCTACCTGTTCCCATTCCTTCAACAGAATGCTGGTCAGGGATAGGTTTTTCAACAGGACAATGCACCGCCGCATGCCAGCAGATCCACAAAAGGCTTCCTCAGAAGAAATTCTATTCAACTTCTCGACTGGCCTGCATGTTCCCCCGATACGAACCCAATGGAAAATATCTGGGGACACCTTGTAAGGAAGATTTACGAGCATAACCAGACATATTCTTCTCTGCAAGGACTTCGATCAGCAATTCTACGCGCTTGGGATGAACTTCCTCTACAAACACTTCGAAATCATGCTGCTTCGATGCCAGCCCGACTTATAGATGTTGCAGTGAACCCCGGAGGACCAATTGAGTACTAGTTATCAACGACTGTTTTTTATCTTGACAATGAAGTTGTTTTTTACTAGTGTCCCTATACTTTCTGGTCAATTGAAATGGTGTGTCTCCATATTTTATTTTCTTATTTAGCTCTTTTATATCAAACCGATTTTGCTAAAATTTTTTGATTTGAACTTTTTTGTCGTAGCGAATTTTTCAGTAAAAAATTCAGGTCGATTGATATCGATTAGCGTAAGAAAAGTACAATTTTTAAGTGTCCCTATACTTTCTGGTCGCAGTGTATACTTGTATCTTTCCAAAAAATTCTCGAATAAACGAATAATCGAAAATATTCGGTTTTATGAAAAACCGAATATTCGACTAATGAACATATTCGAATTTTGGGCTTCACCGAATATTCGAATAATGCATATTCCAATATTCCAATTTATTCGAATATTCGTTCTAAATTATTCGATTCGGTCCGAAGTATACGACAGATGTATTTGAATTGAAAGTCAAATTGAGCCTTAGACTAAACGATTTTTCTAATTTTTTCTGTAAGAGCGTGTCTTCAATTTTCAAATCCCAACTCTGCTAATCTTAATGAAATCCGGCCATAACGCATGACTGACATAGTGCCACAAAATTTATCAGTGAGGATTACTTTGGTAGAAACTGTCAACCTCGCGCAACACCTGAAAACGCCCAGGACTCAAAGCCTACCATCTAACAGACTCATCTTGTGGAGGGACTGCAGCTGCTATAAGCTTCTTGAACGAGATCTGTTTAAAAATCTTTAAAACATCCTTCGCGCCATTGCACTTGCAACCATGCTAACAAGGGAAGGATACTAGATGACCATGGGACTTTGAGATGATACGTATAACGCTGGATGCGGCTTTGAACGCTGATTCCAAATGTGTGTTCCGTTTCTGTAGTGCGCATCTGTGAATGGAGTTATGGACGATTTCCACAGCAGACCCCTTTGCTCTCTAGGTCCACGTTGAGCGGGCCATTCACAAGAGGGCGAGCTCAAGTAGGGTTGAAAATGCGCTGCTGGTCGAGCAGTGGTGGCGCAGGGGTAAGGGAGCATTGTGGTGAGACGGGTGGTTTATGGTTCTACTCCCCTGTGGTGCAGGATGCCATGATCAACCAAAGCTCTCTAAGTCAAATCGCAACGGAAAAGGTTACCAGAAATGACTCCTCTTCATATTGACAAGTTCATACTGGCACGAAGATACAATTTGTCATGAATAGTTGCTAAAAACTAGGCGAGTAGACAAACAATACGTTACACTAGCAACTGTAAAATATTGGGGTCATGCAAAGAAATTCCTAAATTGAGATTCATCAGAAGTTGAATGCAGCACCTCACTGTTCAATCCCTATCGGAAAATAGGCATTGCAGTGTTGGAGAATGTCCAAAACAACTTTACCAGTAAGCCAGTGTTGCGTTGCAGTGCACTCCATTATAGTCAGATTCCTATCGACAAGGAAAGGCGTTTACGGCTAGGCTTACCCAGTCGAGAATATAGGCGAATAAAATATGATCTCTTGCTGGCTTGTAAACTCCTTACCGGTTTGACCTCCATCAACTCGCAAAACTTCTTTACCATAAGCCAATCTAGAGCCAGAGGTGGCAAGCATAAACTTGCGACTCATGCTTCTCGCACTAATACCAGGTTAAAGTTCTTCTCAAATAGAGTTGTGTCTGCGGAGGCTAAAGGCTGCCTAGGAATGCGGCTTAGTGCTTTTGAAAATCTCCTTAAAAAGCTGGTTATCCCTCAGTTAGCTCTTCTCTTTTCCTTCTTTAGCCTACGTACTTATCTAGCTAGCGGAAAGATGCCTGTTGCTTCGGGTTGCTGTTGTCATATTTATTAGGTTTACATGTCTTAACTTATCATAGCTTTATGTCTCCTTCATAGATTTCTCCATTCTGATTTCCGGTTTTTAATACCTTCGCAATTTTACGATTACGGTGGCTGTACATTAAAAGAGATGGGATTGTTTGAATTCGGCTGCTTCGTTTGTTTGTTTTGTTTGTTGTCGTTTGTTGTTGTTTAACGAGTCCACCACCTAGTCGATGCTCACAGATGAAGATAAAGATAAAACGGCCTCTTTTAACTTTTCTATTAAGGCTCGCTTCCGCAAAGCCCGGTAAGTGAGGGCGCTACCTATACGCTAGATTTTTTTTTGTGAAAACATTGAACAAAATTCTGGATGGTTCGCCACCACGCTCGATCCGCCTCAATTTTCGGAGGTGGTGATCAGAAGAAATGAATTGAAATCTAGTCCGCATACCTGAGAGCGGGTGGGTTTTTATTAGAACGGTTGAACAAGATCGCTTCATCCACCTTGCAAGTTTAAACGCATTTTCTAGCAATACAAAATTACAAAATTCACCTTTTCCTTCGACACCTCCCTTTCACCGAAACGAAAAGGTCCACGCAGCTGGCTAGCGTTCTCCACATCATCCTCCTCCACTGACCATGTGGGATACTCCTCTACTGATTCCACACGTATACCTTCTTCATCCTCTACCTCGATGTTCTCGCACTGCGCATCTTGCAAGATGGATGCGAAAATGCTGGCCATCTCCTTCTCTTGCCCTGTAGGAACGCGTAAAGTATCGGAAGGACCGAACCCTCCAAAAGCCACGCCAACACAACAGCTGGTGAGAACATAGTCTAGATGTTAAGTCGGCAGTATTGTCTTTACCGACTCCGTGTCTCGGAAAAACTCTCCCAAGGAGGTTACTTAAGGCACTGATTACCCACCTGTAAATTTTTTTAGTAAGTGCGAAAATCCTGGATCATCGGGGAGTCGAACCATGAATCGCCCTCTCTTACCACGCCGCTCCTCTACCCTTGCGCCACCACTGCTCGTCCGGTAGCGCAGTTTCATTCCTACTTGGGCTCGCTCTCTTATGATTAATCGCTCAGCGTGGACCTAGAGGGCAAAGGGACCTGCTATGGAAATGGTCCATAACTCCGAACTGAACTGCGCACAGCAGAAACAGAACACATATTTGGTATCAGCGTTCAAAGCCGGATCCAGAGATATGCATCCCTTCGCGAAGTTCCATGGTCAACTGGTATTCTTCCCTTGTAAGTTAAGGATGTTACGTCACAGTTGATCATTAGAACAAGGTACAGGAACTTCGGCTAAGGAAGCCAAGGCATTCGAAATTCGTTCGATTTGTCCCAGCATGTACCCCGCACCACTGCTCGGATCCTTCAAAATAGCATGGTAGTAGGATGCTCGAGGCGCAGTCGACAACCGATCCAAACTCTGCAATTATGTCATGAGTTCAAAGGACCGGCCGCGCCCCAATCGAACGCCAGGTTACGGTGTCAAAGTCAGATTTTTATAATACTGTGCTTGATGTCGCAGTATAAACAGAACCTGGGAAGGTGACCCCCTTCACCCAGAAGCAGTTAGAGACATTCAGAGACTATTCGTTTATTCGTTTCGTGGACATTCAGTACTCGCCGTAGACGCAAACTCGCGAAGGACCAGTGGCGGGCACAAAAGCCGGCGTCGCAGGCGCTCGCACGCGCTTGCGACGGACAACTCGTCCCTGGTCGCTCGTCGAAATGGAGCGCATGTTTCCATTTTCAAACAATTTCATGGCTCTTGTGAAATATGTATACCAAACGATAAAGCTCGAGCTCCTAAGCTCAAATATATCTTTGTTTTTCATATACTTTTCATATACTTTATATCCAGGCGAGTATATCCAGAAGACGCAAAAACTGACTCCCAATAATCTAACTTGGTAGCGTCGAATATATTCGAATATATTCGAATTTTGGGACACGTCGAATAGTCGAATAACGAATATATTCGAATTTTGAGCCACGTCGAATGGTCGAATAGCTAATATATTTGAATTTTGGACCTCGTCGAATAGTCGAATAATGAATATATTCGAATTTTGGGCCTCATAGAATATTCGAGTAATGAATAGTCGAGTATTCGAATTTATTCGAATATTCGTTCGAAATTATTCGATTCGGTCCGAAGTATAGTACACAATATGCTTTCGTCACCTATGTGATCAGATTTGCTTTTCAATCTTCTACTTTGAGATGGAAAATACTGCACGAAAATTTAGATTTGTAGTAAATTTAGATTAAATTTGTAATTTAGAAAAAGGATGACAGATTCGCGGTCAGCAGCTTAAATAATTTCCGTAGGCGAGGAAAGGGCGAAATCCGTGATTGTGATCCCGCCATCCCTACACACGACACCTAGAGTAATCTACTGTGGTCGGCCAAATTCTCAAAAATGAAAACCCTGTTCTTGCTTAGCATCCAAAATAATAGTACTGGACGATGTTTCGGAGGAAATCTGTTTTTCGACCTCTCTTTTGGAGTCACGATAGTACAACACTGCCCGTTATTCTGTATCCATCCCTTTATTTGCACATATTCACCATCATCTACTGTACCGTACCACCAAAAGCGTTTGCCAGATTCGTGAACATCACCCCGTTCTCTTCCTATCAAAGTCGTGAGACTTTCTACAAGTACCTACGTTTGCAGTTGCCCGCCTCCTACCAGTACGGGAGAGTGGCTGAGAAAAAAATATGCTACAATGAGACCAATGCTACGGAGCGATCAAAAATTATATAATTTATAAGAGATCGTAGAATTAGTAAAATTTACAAGGAAAACGTTCTCTATAGAAACCGAAGACTGATCAGCACATCATAGAGATGGACTGAAGGAACGCATCTCGATCATGCTCGTAAATGAAGTTAAAATGAGAAACATTTTCAAAACAGAGAACATTACAAAAGAATCAGATAGGTGCAGCAACTAACAAGAGCTTTCCCAGCGAGACAAGCATGGATTTTTGGGAACACAAGGTAGCTCTATGCAACGAAAGCCTGAATTTTTCATATCCGACAAGAGGTTAGAAACAGAGTTAGAGAATGAAAACAGTGTCTGACCGAAGTCAAAACGTATTCTACGTTTACAAGAACAAAAAGCAGTTTGTAAACCCCTGCCTTGAATTCGAAATACTCTTCTGTAAGTCTGCATCGCTATCCACACGTCCTCCCAATCGCTGCCCAGTCTGCAGTGAAAGATACACTTGAATGTACTATCCAGCCTGCATGAGGAAATCTAACAAATTGCTTAGATTTCTAACATATAACTAAATTAAAGCTCGACAGCTTTCGCAGGTCAATTTCTGAGCTTTACAAGGTTATTCAAGATTGTACATAGCATCGCTACAACAAAAGTCGATGAAAATTTTTTTCACCAGTACATTGCTCAGTACTATTATTTTGGATGCTGAGCAAGACAACGGTATCCTGGATGTAAGACGACGGTTCAATCCAGAGTTGCAAGAGAAGACACCTACCGCCGAAGCTACAACGGATCATGAAGTGCATGAAAGGGACGAAAGAGAGGATATCTTTCAAATCGGAATGGAATCAACCGTAAGAAGTCACTGTTCATGAAAGACGTCTATTGCGAAGGAGAAATAATTCAACTCGAAGGCTTTCAATTCACCGAAACGTCGTCCTACGTGCGCCTCGGATGTTGCCGGGACCCGACCTCCTTGGGATCCTATTCCACTCCACTCTCCTCACCCGCGTTCTCTTACGAGCGGAGACGTGGGCCAGCACTACTGCCACATAGAAAACGCTAAGTATCACATACAAGGCGCTAGAGCGACCGGCAGGTAGAACCGGCAAACTTATCACAGTGACTTCCCAGTTCCGACATGAGAAGAATGTCTCATTTTCGTGAACCAGCGGTTTATGTGTGAAAGGCTAAAAGCCGGAAAGCCGATCACATCATATGGAGACAAGACGACCGATGGTCATAAAGGGCACTATGTACAATGGATCCCAAAAAGGTGGGCTGACAGTTAGTTGCACGTCTCACCCCAACTGGCATTTCAGTTTAAAACGAATGAGGCTACTCGTCAAAGTCACCAAGTATGAATGGAAGCAATGTTCTGTTCTGACGACGACACAGCAAAACAAAAGGGAACGATACTATGGCCAGCACGACCAGGGAAGACGGGCCGGGCCATCAAGTAGCCTTTCCGAAAAATTCGTGATTCAGTTGTGGTTTATGTTTATGTTTATGTTTAGTTTATTTCAGCCAATAGCCATAACAGAAACGGTTATGCACAAGAACAAGAAATTCAATGATTGGCCATGTAGCAACATGAACAAAAACCTGGAATTGTGATTAGCACAGCTCGAGAGCAGCCCAAGATCTCAGCGGCATCAAATTATTGAAAAAAATTGAACAAAAGAGAAAAAGAAAAAAATTGCGTCACAAAAATTGCGTCACAAAATTCAAATTTACGGAAGACGCTGGCGCTACGACCTACTAAGCACGTCACTGTGGGGCGGGTCCTATCTTTCAAGGGCCTCTTTAAACTGGTACGCACCCCAGCGATTGCCTGGTAGGGAGGCACGAGACGAGTGCTGTATGAATTGTAGAAAAGTGACAGCAAGGAAAGTATATTATAATGTAAATATGTACGTCTAGATTAATGTATGTAAACCAAAATATTTTAAATTTATATGTAATCAAGGACTAAGCTCTCTTAGCTGCTCTCGTGCCGGTCATCTCACACAGAAAGGGAGAAACATAAAAAAACGAGCTTATAGTAGAGAAAAATAAGTAACACACTATTAAAAAACAATAGAGATGAACACCAACACAAATTAGCAAAACTGATGCTTAACAGATGTAAGGTGTGAAAAACATATCTGGGATATAGAGATTATCACGAGAAGGAAACTTTGCTCGAAGATGGTAACGACACGTTCCTGTAATATTCGCCGTTGCAAAACTTAAAAAATACGTTAAATTCAGAAAAACCCCTGCTCTTTTAAATGCGACTCCAATCTGACTGAATGTTGCTGATGCTGACGACGACAACACAGCTGCAAGCAAATTATTCCAGACTCTTACAGCTCGTACAAGAAATGAGTCTAAGTACTGCTGAGAGCGGACACTTCCTGTGGACAACCTCAAAAGATGTCCTCTTGTGCGGTGATTGAATTCTGCAAAATCAAACAGTTCATGTCTATCCAAGTCAAAGCGCAAAGAAATGTTTTATAAATAAGAATTTGGTCATATAGGACCTTCTTAGCTGCAAAGACGTGCTCCCCAGTAGAGTTAATCCCTCTCGGTAGTTCACATTAAACAACCCATTTCTGGAAAATACCTGTTTAGTGAACCCTTTCTGAACTTTTTCGAGCTTTTCAATGTATACAACTTTAGAGGGCGTCCAGATTAGTGTACAGTACTCACGCATTGGTCTAACATAAGTGGTAAAAAGTTGGAAAAGTGTAGACATTGAACGTGTTTGAAAGGCACGCAGAATAAAGTTTCATTTTCTATGGGCAGATATTACTATGCAGTCGATGTATTTTTCGAACGAAAGGGCATCAGAGTACAGTAAGCCGAGGTCTCGAACACATGACGTGGTGTGCACTACAGTGCGCCCTAACTGAAACGCTAAATCCCTCGGATGCCTTTTCCCTATGCACATTACAGCTGTTTTTTCCAGCGATATATCAAGCATCCATTTCTTAGACCACATATCAATAGCATCAAGAGCCTGTTGAAAGGCATTCGTGTTGCTAAACGACTATATTTTGGAGTCGTCCGCATAAATAGAACACGACACTTCATGAGGCAGACAATTGGGCAGGTCGTTGATGAAAATTAGAAACATGAGCGGTCCTAGACACGTTCCTTGAGGAACTCCGGTTTTGGTTTCGTACGTGTCCAATGTGGCACCATTGACTAAGACTGTCTGGGTCCGCTCAGTTAAAAACGACTCTAGAAAGCGAAAAAAGCAACCACCAAGTCCGTATGCTCTTAGTTTGGCAAGTAGATTGATTGAATCGAAAGCTTTGGTATAGTATTTTTAGAGTCGATTTTTTTTTTTGCCAAACTGAAACCGTTGAGATGGGAGTTGTTAGGGTTGATTTTCTCTCAAGAAATCCGTGCTGTGCTTCTGTGAGAAGATTGTTATCTCGCAAGTAACCATGAATCTGGCTGCGTGCTATTCTTTCCAAAACTGCTTATTGAAGATGTGAGACACACGGGTCTATAGTTTCTAAAGTCCGTTCTATCACCTTTCTTGAATATCAGCTCAACAAAACTACTCTTCCATGCTGAAGGAGCTTCTCCGTGAAGAAGGCACCAGTTAAAGAGTAGCGTAAGGGCTGAAGTAAGTCCTACAGCTGCTTTTTTGAGGAAAATATACGGTACCCCGTCAAGAGAAGTGGAGTTGCGAGCTGGTAAGCCAATAAGCGTTTTATAAACAAATTCGCTATTGTGTCTAGAAAATCAAGCCTAGAAGCAGTTACAGGTGGATAGTCTAATAGATCCGTCGGATGGCTTTTGTAAACGGACTTGAAGAAAGCTGCAAACACTCTTGCCTTTTCCAACTCCGATTGACAGAGCTCGCCCTCGAAATTAAAAATAGACCCAATTCGGCTTTTCAATTTAAGTCGGCTGTTGACGTATTTGTAAAACGTTCTTGGATTTCTTGAAAGCGCTATCTTCTCTTCATGCTGCAAGCTAAGATTGGCCAGCTCTCTTTTGAGCTTTCTTGAAAAACGGAATTATTTCTGGCAACCTATACTTAGGCGAGCATTGTACAGTCTCGTCTCCTTAAGAACAAGTTTCCTCACTTTTGAAGGGTAGCGGTATTTCTCAATTGTTTATCTTATTGGAACGAATTCTCTAATTATTCGATGGCAGTTTTGCAAAAAGATGGAGTAGCATTGGTTTGCCGAACTAAAAAAAAGACATTTGACTGCGCCAGTCTATTTTCAAAAGACTGTCACAAATCGCTGAGTAGTCTGCCCTAGCAAAATCGTAACAAGAAGAAATGGGCGTTAGCTGAGCTGTGGACAACGTGGTTTGAAAGGAGACAACTCTATGATCTGATGTTGAAAAAGGAGCATGTACGATCACGTCATGAATTATGTTCGAATCATTAGATAAAACTAAGCACTCTTCGACTCGATGAAAGTGTCGTAACCCAAGGATGGACTTGTCATTGCACAAAATCTTTCGCAAAAAATCTTCTAGAAATCGAACCCCCGCCGCGCATGAAGATCTCTTTATTGAATACTGTTCCTGCAATCTTAAAAAAGGCGCTTTTCTTCTGCTTTTTCAAAAAGCTGGCGGCTTCTTCAAAATGCAAAAACCTACAGAGTAAGGATCATTTTTGCAAACGACCCCTTTTCCCACTTCAGTGGCGTCGGTGAAAGATCGACTAGAGGTCAATTCAACCTGCTCCACTCAGAAAACCTTAATTTTTTCACTGTTCATGGAACAAGTCATGAAATTATTTGTGGCAGAATTTTAACCGTACAGGTTGTCTGCTTCAGGTAGAAAATAATTTTGTGTTAATGAAAAACGAGAGTTTTGAAACTAATCCCCAATCATATCGAACATCGCGGTGAAGAAGTTTGTTTTTAGTAGTTTAGCCGAATGCTTGATGCCACCAGCTGAGGAAGTACCTCCCATTCTGGAATCAGAAGTTGCTCATGCCATCAGAAGGATGAAGCCGGGAACTGCTCCCGGACCGGACGGCATTTCTGCTGATCTCCTTCGTGCGGGTGGCAGTGCCCTCTGCTCACTTCTTGCCAAACACTTCAACCACTGCCTTGGACTTGGTAGGATTCCGGACTCATGGAAGGAGTCGAAAACTGTTTTAATCTTCAAAAAAGGTCAGCAGGAGAATATCAACAACTATCGACCCATCAGTCTTCTTTCGGTTGGCAACAAGATCTTCACCAAGATACTGCTCAATCGTACGTTGCTTGGATGAGTATCAGCCAGTGGAGCAAGCAGGGTTTCGCAAGGACTTCTCCTGCATGGACCATATTCAGACTGTCTCACAGCTCATCGAGAGGAGCCGCGAATACCACCTCCCACTTGTCCTTGTCCTCGTGGATTACCGGAAAGCGTTCGACTCTGTGGAAATCAACGCCGCTTTGAACGCACTTGTGCACGCTGGTATACCATCGCCCTACATCCGACTTCTCGACGAATGCTTCTCGAACACATCAACTACCATCAAGCTGTTCGATCGAAAGCTTAAAATTCCTGTCGGGAAAGGACTACGGCAGAGAGACACGATTTCTCCCAAGCTATTCACAGCGGCACTCCAAGATGCCATGAAAGACTTGAATTGGGATGATAAAAGGCTACCTTGTCGACGGTAAACGAATCAGCAACCTTCGCTTCGCCGACGATATTGTTCTCATCTCTACCAGCACGGCAGAAGTCGAGGAAATGCTGAACGAGCTCAATGTGGCAGGTATGAAGATTGGATTGGACATGAATATCTCCAAAACGCAATTTATGGTCAACCAGTGGTGTGACACGGGACTCGTAAGGTTAAATAAAGTCGCTCTGCAACAGGTCGACTCCTACTTCTATCTGGGAAGAGAGCTGAACATTAATAACAACCTCGCTCTTGAAATCGCCCGCAGGAGACGCGCAGCATGGCAGCCTTCAGTTCGATTCGCGAAGTCACCGATCAGGTCAAGGATCCCGGCCTCAGGGCCTCGATATTCAACGCCTCTGTACCGCCTGCGATGTGTTACGCGACGGAAACCTGGCCCGACATCAAGACAATCGCCAGAGCAATGCAAACTACGCATCCTGCATCGGAGAGTTGTCTTCTGAGGACACGCCTTCGTCAGCAATGGCAAGAAGGCCTACGAAGCTCGGAGCTACGGGAGAAGTCACAATTAGCAGACCCGCTGCAGTACATGAAGAAGTCCAAATTTCGCTGGACCAGACACCTGCTTCGACGAAAGGACGATAGATGGAGTCCCCGTGTCACAGAATGGCTCCCGAGAGACCATAAGAGACCACGGGACGACCGCCAACGCGATGGGCAGACTCATTCTCAAGATCTTTCAGAGAGCGGAGTCTGCCTCACTGGATGCAAGCAGCCAAAGATCGAGCAGTCTGGAAGAGTTGTGGTTCCCGCTGAGAAGACCTCCAGCCGACAAAAGTACCATCAAAGTATCAAAGTATTAAAGTAAGTTTAGCCGAAAGTTCTGGCAGTTTAGACTTGCCCACATCAAACGACTAAAGCTTCCCTTATCTTCTTTTTCTTCACCGTTTGTCCCACTTCATGGCGGGGTCTACTATTCTGTTGTCATGACGCCACTTTTCTCGATCCAGCGCTAGATCAATGTGGACGCCAGCTACTTTCAAGTCCATATGTAATGTATTAGACCGGGGCTGCTTCGGGCGCTCTCTTTGCCGCTTTCCTATTACATCGAAGTTAAGGCCTATCTTGCGGACGCTGTCTTCCCTTCCACGCAGAACGTGGCCGTACCATCGCAAGCGAGCTTCGCGCATCTTGTCCGCTCTCGGCGCGATACCGAACTTCTGCCGAATGACATCGTTTCGGATGCGGTTCAGGCGCGTGACTTCAGCCGTCCAGCGCAGCATCTTCGTCTCCATGACGCTGAGGCGTGTTTCAACTTCCTTAGTAGCAGGCCAATACTCAGCGCCGTGCATCGATAGTGGCCGGATGATTGCTCTGTAGATCTTCACTTAAGCGCTCTGATATCCTCTTGTCGCAGAGCACGGCAGTCAATGAGCGCCACTTGGACCAAGCTGCACTCACGCGTGGATTCACTTCGACCATCAGTTTGACGTCAGACGCGACTGCTGATCCCAGGTACATAAAGACCGCAGTGCGTGGAAGCTCGATGCCGTTAACCTTGACGGAGCTGGACTCAGTAACGTCCGTCGTTAAAAATTCGGTCTTCTTCACGTTGAATTTGAGTCCGAACCGCTCCAAACGATCACACCAAGCTTGCACCTCTCGTCCAAGTTCACCTTTATCTTCGCTAGCGAGCATCACGTCATCAGCATAAAGCAACGTTTAGGGGACGGGCTTCTGAAGATCTCGTGTGATGACATCCATGATGACAACAAAGAGGAGTGGGGAAAGAAGCGCAGAACCCTGGTGTACCCCGGCAGAGATGGGGAACTCAGTCGAGGTTCCAGCTGCAGCTTGAGCTCGACTCTTTGGATAAAAGTATAGAAATCGCACCCACTCTATGAGCTCTTCAAGAACTCCATGATGTCGCATTACGTACCATATCACTTCATGCGGTACGCGATCGAAGGCCTTCTCCAAGTCGAGAAAGGCGATATGCATTGGCTTCTGTTTCTCGCGGTGCTTCTCTAACAGGAGGCGGGCGACGTGTATGGCATCAACGATGCCACAGCCAGCCACGAAGCCGCGCTGATTGCTGGAAAGCTGGGTGATGTCACAAACTCGTCCATCGGCAATTCGCTCAAAGATCTTCAGGTTGTGCGAAAGCAAGCGAATCGGACTATAGCTGGAGCAGTCTGCGGAACTGCCCTTCTTCTTCCAAATCGGATTCGTCGTACTTTGGCGCCAACACTCAGGCACTTTCTTCTCCGCCACAACCTGTTTGAAGACTTTGCCAACCACTCAGCAGGGTACCACAGCTTTAACTTCCCCAGATCAGCTGCCACGTCGTCGGGCCCAGTCGCTTTGCCTGGCCTCATCTTCGTCAGAGCCGCTTCTGTCTCCTCCGTGATCTTGTGAACGGGACCATGAACAGAATCCACAGAAGGGATGGCCGAGTGAGGAAATTCTTCAAAGTAATCAAGCCATAGCTTTAGCGCCTTTTTGTGGTCTGTCAGAAGATGCTCGCTCTCATCATTGATGCCAAAAAACTTTTCAGTATCCTCGGTTTGGCGATGGCGGCTCTTAACAAGTACAAATACCGCTCACCATCCTGCGATTCGAGCTTCTCGTTGACATCTCCATAATGAGTGGTTTTCGCAACAGCCACGGCCTTCTTTGCAGCTTTCTTCGCTTCTTGGTACTTCCGCCAGTTATCGGCTGTCTTTTCGCCGAGAAACACGTGATAAAGCGCCTTCTTCTCTCGAACCTTGGCTTTCACGTCATCTGTCCACAGCCAGGCCTGCTTGTCGATCCTCCGTCGCCGAGGCTTTGTTATGCCGAATTCCGACTGTGCAGCTTGACGAATCGCGTCGGTCGCCTTCTTCCAAGTTTCATTGACAGTCGTGACTGTCGGTAAACGCACGCGAGAAATCACAGCTGCTTCCTTCTCTCTCATTTGCCACCACTTGATTCTTGCTGCACCGCATCGCTGGACCTGCTTCTGCCTCGGAGGGGCGATCTTCAAAATGCAGATCGGCGGTCGGTGCTGTGGTGCAACCGTCTCATACGGCACGATCTTCGCATCTGTGACAAGATTTCGGTCGCGATCTCTCACAGGGTCAAAGTCTATCTGAGTCTTGATACTCCCACAGTAGTATGAGATAAGGTGCGAGTTGCGTTTTTGGAAGACGGTGTTCACTATGGTGAAGTTATGCGATTCCGCGTAATCAAGAATGCGCTCACCATCGGCGTTACGTGGTCCGTATCCGAAACCACCACAGCTGTACCCGTCTTTCGTTGCGCCGTTGTGCTCGTTAAGGGGTCATCAGCACTATGATGACATCTTTCGGCGGTACCTCTGCTGTCTTCTCATCAAGCAGGTTTCAAAACTTATCATTGGCCTGATCGGAACAGCCAGTCTGCGGAGCATACACAGAGAAGAAGTGATAGAGTCGCTCCTTAGCGGCGACAACGATCTTCAAAAATCGATCGTCAAAGCGTTCAACGCTTACAATCGAGTCACAAAATCGTTCGGAGACGATGACTTCAACTCCACTGGTGGTCCTTGGTCTTCCACATAGAACGGCTTTGAAGCCACGTCCTTTGTCCCTTGACTTGCGGCAGGAATACCTCGTCTTCTGCACCGCACAGAGATCAACTATTCTACGCTCCAGTGCTTCAACTAACTCGCGTGAGCGGCCCGTCAACGTACGCACATTCAGCGTTGCCACACGGGTCCTGCTTACGTTAGGGGACTTTCGGACTAGCTCTGTTTCCCCCCGCTGCCGTCCTCGCATCAGGGACCCTCGCGTACTTTCCAAACTCACCGGTCTCTGCGAGTGCGCGTCGGCTCCTGTGGACGCCGTAGCACAATCTCGAAATCTCTCAAGCGTCACCAACCATGTGATGTGACGTGTGATGGGCCTTCATAGGCCGGCCTGTCACAAGGGCCTGTCGCCTGCAATCGAATGCACGTGTTCGGCTTAGCTCGCAGAGCGGGCAGTTTCAGGTGGCACCATATGGAGGAATGGACATCGCCACCGATCAAAGCTTCCTTTATACGTGCAGGAATCGGTCGAATAATCACCATTCGAATCAACACGCGTTTATCAACACGCTACTAGTTGATTAATTCCATCAGCGAAGAGCTGGGTGGTAGAGATTTGACAAATTCTAGAAAAGCTGATTTGCGTGGGTTGATTTGCGAAGGTTCAACCAGCGAAGGAGTTCTGAAAGTGCTCAAGAGGTGGTAGTCGGTTGGTGTAAGGTCTGGTGAATATGGCGGATGACTCAGCTCACTCTGTTCAACTTGTACTTCGTTTAATTTTCGCATGGTGATTTGCGAAACGTGTGACGGTCGTTGCCATGCAGAAGAATGGGCCCTTTTCTGTTGAACAGTGCCGGTTGCAACTCACGCAATGTTTGCTACATTTTAACCACAGCAGGACTCCGATGTGATGGTTCGACCTGATTCCATTAAGTTGTAGTGAGTCACGCCAGCCGCCGACTACACTGTTACCATCACCTTTTTCTGGTGGGTTTTCCGCTTTGCGAAATGCCTGGGGGTTCACCGCCATCAACCCACTGTCCTGATCCTATTGGCTTATTGTAACTCATGTTGAACTCATGAACTCACGTTTCATCACATCTGACGACGCGGGCCAAAACGGGTCGTTTTCAATCCTGAGAAGCAAATAAGAACAGATTTCGAAACACGACGATTTCTGGCTATCACTCAAATCGTTAGGCACCCACTTTTTCCAGTTTCTTCACCTTTCCGGGGTGAATTTTTTTGGTGCCGATGCCCGTTCCTCCACGTGGTGCCACCGGAAACTGCCCGCTCTGCGAGCTATGCCAAGCAAGGACACTCGATTGCAGGCAACAGGCCCTTGTGACAGGCCGGCCTACGAAAACACATGTCACTGCATGGTTCATGACAGCTCACGTATTTCGAGATAGTGCTACGGCGTCCGCAGAAGCCGACGCGCACTCGCAGAGCCCGGCGAGTGTGGAAAGTACGCGAAGATCCCTGATGGGAGGACGGCATCGGGTGGGGGGAGGGGGGGGGGAGGGCAACTGAGCTGGTCCAAAAGTCCCGACGTGAGCAGGACCCGCGTGGCAAAGCTGAATATGGGTGCGTTGACGGGTCGCTCGTGCGAGTTGGTTGAAACACTGGAGCGTAGAAGAGTCGACCTCTGTGCGGTGCAAGAGATGAAGTGGGTCCTGCAGCTAGTCAAAGGAGATAGGACGTGGCTCTAAAGCCGTTCTATATGGAAGTCCCAGAACCACCAGAGTTGTCGGAGTAATCGTATCCGAACGATTTTGTGACTCGATTGTAAGCGTCGAGCGTTTGACGATCGATTGACGAAGATCGTTGCTGCCGCTAAGGAGCGACTCTATCACTTCTTCTCTGTGATTGCTCCGCAGACTGGCTGTTCTGATCAAGCCAAGGATAAGTTTTGAAGCCTGCTTGATGAGAAGAGAGCAGATGTACCGTCGAAAGATGTCACCATAGTGGCTGATGACCTTAACGGGCACGTCGGCGCGACGAAAAGCGGGTACTCCGATCAAGCCAAGAATGAGTTTTGGAGCCTGTTTGATGAGAAGACAGCAAAGGTACCG